>MU389020.1:0-39172 GCA_022578795.1 Xylariaceae sp. FL0255 | reverse complement strand
AAATAAATCAATAAATTATAATAACTTTTTAATATATTTAATTTATTTATATTTATATTTTATTTTAATTATTTTTAATAATTTATATTATATTTTATTAATTCTTTATTTAATTAATTTAATATATACTAATTTAATTTTAAAAAAAAATTAAAAAAATGTTTTTATATAAATATTTTAATATTATTTCAATATTATTAATATTTAAATTAATTTAATATAATATTAAATTAATATTATATTTAAATGTAATACTTTTAAATTTTAGTATTAACTTATTTTTTAGTTATATATAATATATTTATTTATTAATACCTAGTATTTCTATAAGCCTTTAAAGATCTCTGCTACTTCTGTAGGCCTCTAGAGACCTCTGGAGATCTCTGCCACCTCTGGAGACCCTTGCAGGCCTTTGGAGATCTTTGGAGACCTCCAAATAGGCCCTCCTAAATCCACTAGGCCCTCCTAAATCCACTAGGCCTAAAAAAATATACTAGGCCCAAAGAGGAGATTCTTAGCTACCTATTCCGGTAATTTTATTTCCTAATTCGGCAAAAAACCAACTTGCTAGAGGACAAAACGGAAAATATATATAAAATGTATAGAGACCTAGTTCTCTTTTTTTCTCTTCTCTACTCTTTTCGTAAGTATATTATGGTTTTCGACAAAGAAGGACATTCTATAAACTCCATGTATTCCATACTTTTTGCCCCTAGCTAGGGGCCTCTCGTTCCTAATTCAGCGAAAAACCAACTCGCTGGAGGACAGGAGAACGGAAAACACATACAAAATGTATGGAGACCTAGTTCTCTTTTCCTCTCTTCCCCACTCTCCTCGCAGGTATATCATAGTCTTCGACAAAAAAAGACATTCCATAAAATTCTGTGCAAAAAAAGCGGGGTATTAAGAATTTAAGAACCCTTACCCTAGAGATCTCTTATTGCCACGCCCGGGTAGGCGTAGCCAAAAAATTGATTTGGGACAGTCAGCCCTCTCGTCAACCCTAGTATGCAGCTGGAGACTCAACTGTGGCGCGATACCACCTCCCCTATCTGGTGCTGACAGCTTGCATCATAATCCTTACCTTGCTGGGTAATGAGGCAAACGCTTACGTCAGCTGCCACACGCAATGCATAGAGACGGAGCCAACGGTTCTCGATGGATGTATCTGAAAGTCTGGATAAAGTTGCCAATCGCAGAATCAAATTGGCGCGCATTATACAGTGGGTTGCCCAGATAGCAGGAGGTCAAAAACATATGCGTTATGCTGTAAATTGGCCTGCACAGACCATATTGCGCACCGTGAGCTATTCTGACCAATACATAGGCCCTGATTTTACCCAGTTTTAAAAAGCGGAGCACATGTGTTATATGGGCAACCTACTGTAGACCTATAGATACATGTGGATATGTGGGTGACCTACATGGCGGCTGACATGATCCGACATCAGCGTTTGAAGTTGGTAAAGCGAATTGTCCAAGATTAAAGCACTAGACGCCGTCCGCAGACTTCGAGTCATAGAATTGCCGGCTCTTCTAAATCACACTATACCTGTATCATTTCATCTAAATCCAAATCAACCATTTAAACTGCATCACAATCACGATCTACAAGAAGTGGGTTAAAGACTTGATATTTGAATAAGGAATACAATGCCCGCACAAACAGCTCCATCACGCGGTGGGACTGCTCCCACCGGTTCCAAGCTGCGTGACAGCTGTCTCGCCTGTTCGTCGTCTAAAGTGCGATGTCCGAGGGAAAAGCCGACGTGTTCTAGATGTGCCAGGAGACGAGTTACTTGCGAATATTTGACCAGTAAGCGCGCAGGGAGAAAGCATGACTCTTCTAGCAATAACAATGGTATGACCCCCGGGACATGTCGTGGGTATCTTCTGGATAAGCTTATACGGGTTGATAGATCCAACAACACAAGCCTCTCCGCATGCTGAAAACACGCCAAGTTACTCGTCCAATCCTTTGCCAACGCCTTCTGGCTCCTCTGCTCCCACCACCAAAGGCACCTCACCTCCTTTAGCAACGTCAATATCGAACAACTTCTTGCTTACGCCTCAGTTGGTTGACAGCTATATCTTCCCTGATCTCATTGCGCCCACGACGTCCTTTGAGCCTTTCACAAATATCATCTCAATGGGCGACCAGGACTTGGACTCATTGCTGTCCCCGCTCACCTCAGTACCTGGTACCTTCGATAGCTATGATCCTGACATAACATTGAGTGGTGTGCTGGATTTCACCGCTGGAATGAACAATAACAATGTTGAGATCAGCGATTTGACTCATAATCTGGGAACATCCCCAGAGTTCAACCATATCAACCAACAGACAAACCACCCAGAGACCAAGACAAATGCAGCAGAAGATTGTACGACTGCGGTAGACGCGAGCTGCGATTGTTTAGTCAAGATCACCAAGCTCATGAAACAATTGTTTCCTAATCCTTCTCCATCTAAGGATACCTCGGCCACGCCGGTCTTGCTCTCGGCAGCTACTATTATCGAGCGGAACAGGAAAAGTATGGAAATCGTCAGCTCAGCATTGTCATGCTCCTGCTCAGGTGACCCCCACATACTTGCTGTTACATCCCACGTCGTCTCCAAGCTTCTGGCTTGGTATGTCTTTGCGGTGCAGAGCGCCTCTTCGACGCCGAACGGTGCCTCACAAGACGAAGTAGGCAGCGAGTCGTCACTGATGGGAATGGATGACTGTGCCGCTAGCTCGAGGATGCGATCCTCCTCTATCATGCTAACCCCACCGCATTCGAATCAAATCATTTGGGAGCCAGAATGTCGCGATACCGACTCTGGTCGTGCGGTGGCGCGATTGGTGCTGGGTGAGTTGCATCTAGCTCAGCGGCTAGTGTCTGATTTAGTCTCCAAGCTCAAGTCTAAGGAGCCGCTACAAAATATTACTGAGATGGCTGAGTTGCCGTTGAGCAATGTGAACGAATTACTTCTCTTACCCTTCTCTGATACTGTATTAGATCTTCTGGCGAATAATCTTAGAGACCAGCTCAAGACATTATCTGTTGGGATAGTGAACAGCCTTAGGGACGCATAGATAGACTATTCGATAAAATACAAGCTACATATTAGACCTAGACTCCTGACTTCTTCACACATGTGAATTTCCATTTCCCCGAAACACACTGTTCATGCCGCTCTTCGTAGAGATCTGGACTTTTGCTACATACCTACTTTTATGAACTTGTCTCGCATTGAATCTCCAGTTCCCTTGTCCGGTTTTGCCGTACTTGCCAGATTGTGGTGGCATTCGCTCGGGCAGAGTTAGGAATCGGTAATCGAGTTCGGGTCTCGGGCTCCCTGCTGATTCATAAAATCCTCAGATATTCGGGTCCCGATGATCCAGCCCGTATCTTTGCTGCTGCTGTTCTACAAATCCATACGTACAATTCAATCCCAGACAGCTTTAGAACAAATAGATATCTCGTCCCCAGGGGACAGTCTCCTCTTGAAGATAATAAACCACACTATCAATATCGAGCGTATACACACTTTTGTATTTCCACCATGAGCGTTATTATCAAGCAGAACGGCCACACCAGTGGCAATGGAACCACCGCGAAGGCAAATTCAGTCTCTACCGCTGCGTGGGACAAGCTCCAGCAGTATCTTCCCAGTCGTGACACCGATACTGACTTCTGGTGGAAGTATTCAGGCCTTCATCTGGCGTTGATGCTAGAGGAGGCTGAGTATCCACCGGAGAAGCAGATGGCTGCACTCATTTTCTTCTACCACTACGGCGTAAGTTGAGCATATACTTACATCTTCTCACTACTATCTCTTAACTGGGCGATCCATTTCGTACCAAAGCTCACTGTCCTTTGACAGGCCCCCTATATGGGCCCAACTCCCCTCACCGATAACAACAAGGTGAACTGGAAATCACTTGTACAGCCCGATGGTACACCTATTGAATACTCTTGGAAATGGCCACAGGCTAGAGGCGGCGCCCCAGAAGTGCGCTATGACTTTGAGCCAATCAGTGCTCAAGCTGGTACTGAATCGGATCCATTATGTCAACTCGCAGCCAAGGAGCTGATGGGCCGACTCGCAAACAACATCAAGGAAACAACGGTTGACAATACTTGGTTCTATCACTTCATGTCGACTCTCTTTGAGCATGACAGCACCAAGCTTATGGCCGCGGCCGCGCGGGGCGAACACATTAGCAGCACGGTCCTGATGGCGGCCGAGTTCGTCCCCAAAGGTGTCTCGTTCAAGACTTACATTCAACCCCGGCTGCTGGGGTACCCCGGCGTGACACCCATCTCAGTGTACGAAGCATCCATTGCCGGCATCGAAGCCAGGACGCCTGCTCGCGCTGCTGTGCACGACTTCCTGCGCAACAGCGAAGAGGGCAAACTCATGTGCCCTTTCAGTGTCGGCGTCGATAACCGGCCCGGCTCGCGTCTCAAGTGGTACTTCAACTCCCCGCACACTAGCTTCGCCAGCGTGCGGGAGATCCTCACCCTGAATGGGAAGGTCAAGTCGCCGCATCTGGAGCGCCAACTGAAAGACCTAGACGAGCTCATCAAGGCCGTGCTTGGGCTTCCCGAGGATTTCCCTGAGACGCAGCACCCTGCGGTCTTCCTCAAAGCTAAATCACCTTACAACCTACCCCCACCACCGCCCGCGCCGGATGCCGCCGGCGTCGACGCTTCTACGCCCGTGACGTTCGCCCCCGGATATCCGTACTACTTTGACGTCGCCCCAGGCCAGGACCTGCCGGGCGTCAAGTGGAGTCTCCCAGTCAGAAACTACGACATCGGCGATTTACGAGTGGCTAAGGCCTTCACGAGCTGGATGGAGAAACAGGGGCGTGGAGCTTATTGCCAACGCTACATGTCGCTTCTCGCGCGCTTGGCGGCCAGCAAGGGGCAGACGCTGGAGGATAGCAAGGGCTTACAGGAGTTCATTTCTGTCATGCTGAAGCCCGACGGCGAGATCGACGTGACGACGTACTTCGCGGCTCTGGCGTTCAGCGAAGCGGACGTGAGGAAGAGTGGGGACTCCCCTTCGCCTCGGAGGTCCACGAGACGGCGAGGTGATTGATTGATGACAAAGAATGATGACCTCAGAGTGCGATGCAGTGAATCGTGATACGGTACCTGTCGTAGTCAGCTACGTGTATCAATATTAGGTACGTAGGTGCAGGGATTGGTTGGGATAGCCACTTTTTTCAATCCCTTATTGCATATTATAAGCGGCATGGATATGTAATCCAATGACAATACAAACACTTTCTCACCTCCAAAGTTGCCAAGCCCCTATTCGTTATTAATAGGAATAGTATAGAGTAAAAGAAAATACAAATTGACTTAGAAATAAAACAGCTTTGAAGGGGATAGTAGATGATGTTTCCCTGACATGACATACTCCGTATGTATCCTTCCACCGACTTCGGAAGTGATCCGTAGTACTCTACTAAGTCCTCATCACGCAAGCCAATGGCCCGCAGTAGCCTACCCACCCAGGTACAAGCCCTTGGCACACCACATGTTCTGTAAAGGGCATGATCATTCGGTAATTATGTGTGTGGGTTTGTTCGGGGACAACGGATGCAGATGTATGCGTTTTTCTCTACAAAATATGTCTAGGTACATGTACCTAGCGAATCTCACCCTGGTCCCCTGAACCCTGCTTTTTATGTGTGATTCTGCGCCCTGCGGGCTGTCATATCATTATTCCTTTAAGTGCTGTTTCACCTCCGCAGACAGTGGCCCAAGCTTCTGTACAATCGAAAAGAGATCGACAACCCACGTTACAAGGAAGCCAACAAATCAGAACAGTTACTACTAGTGTGACTATCTTTTCGATTTGTACAGAAGCTTGGGCCACTGTCTGCGGAGGTGAAACAGCACTTAAAGGAATACTCTGACAATCGACAACAAAGGTCGTTTTCCAAACGACCCTTGCATGGCATCATGTCCACTTTTAAATATACATACACCTCTTTATTCCCGTCCCGTTGGATCTCCATTAGCGGTTCGGGTCAAGTCAGCACGCAACATGACTCTAGCTTGTCTTGGCCGGGTGCATACGATTGCACGACGTGTAAGTCAGATCGAGAACCGAGTGTGGCATACCCACCTACGTAAGCGGCGCTTTCTGTTGGCATTGGCGCTGGCTTTGGCGGGCTGGCCTTAAGGTGGCTGTATACCTCAACATCCACCTGACAGCGCTGAGGTAAGGCGTAGCAGCAACTGTTAAGCCCCGCGGGTCGGTCCTTCCCCCCTCACATCTTGACGGACGATGGACTGTAAATGTTCCCCTAACCCCGGGCATCCTGCAAACGCACTATCTGCCGCAGCGGGAAGATTATATCTTACTCCGCTATGCACCTTGCTAATGATAATTTGACATTCTAGACCTAATATACCTAAGAGGAACGCCAAGGGGAAAACGCGTGCACTACCTATCTCATCAACACACCCATCCCACCACGCCCAGCCATTTCAGGACAATGGAAGCTTGTGTAAGTTCCGGTGTTACCCTTCCCCCCACCCACCTCTGGAAACTTTTGTTGACTGTTCTCTCACCCCTGCAGTCGAAGGCTCTCGCCGCGGCGTTTGAGCAGCAAATCGCCTACCCGGGCTACCCTGACTACCAAAAGAGTCAGGCCTCTTACACATCGACTCAAGGAGCAGCACTTTTACCTGCGTGCATCGTATACCCTGCCACTGCCCAGGATGTCGCCGCCATGGTCTCCACAATCGTATCCCACAACTGCGAGTTCGCCGTGCGCGGCCGGGGTCACGCCGCAGCACCTGGATTTGCCAACGTGTATGGGGGCGTCACGATTGATTTGAAACGACTCACATCGCTGACTCTAAGCGACGACGGCGCGACGGTCAGCGTCGGTGCTGGCGCGCGGTGGATAGACGTCTACTCATTCTTGGAACCGAATAAGCTACAAGTCGCTGGTGGCCGCAACGGGCAAGTCGGCGTCGGTGGCCTCCTGGTCGGCGGGGGTCTGTCTCATTTTGCTGCTCGCGCAGGATGGTCTTGTGACAATGTGGTTAATTTCGAGGTCAGCTCCGTTTTCCTGCTCGTAACCTTCACTGGACATGATGCTGACAGATACCTCGTGCAATGAAAAAGGTGGCGTTGGCGAGTGGAGAACTTGTGAATGCCAACAAGAACCAGAACCCGGATCTGTGGCGTGCTCTCAAAGGCGGGGGGAACAACTTCGGCGTCGTCACCCGGTTCGACATCGCGACTTTCCCCCAGGGCGACATCTCGGTGACTCGCACCATGCATGATGTGTCACATCGGGAGGCTGTGTTTGACATCTTCACCAGTATCACGAGCTCGTCAGACCTCGACCCTTACGCTTCCTTCTCGGTGGCCATGTACTTCAGCTCGCTTTCCAAGCAATGGCGTATCGCGAACGAAGCCGTGTACACCAAGCCTGTTGCCAGCCCCGCAATCTATAGCAAGCTCATGGAGATTCCTAGTCTCACTTCAAGTCAGAAGATCACTAAGTTGTCTGACTATGCCAATTCGACCCCGATCCCGCAGACGTGAGTCAGGGTTCCCCTTGTATCCTGACTTCGGCACTAACGATGATCACTGTAGCTACTGGCTATACGCCTCAGCAACCTTCACGCCGTCGACTTCGTTCATGATGGAGACGTTTCAGATCTGGGACGACACTTTCTCTCCTGTTGAGGCTACTGGTGGAGTCACTTGGTTTTGCCACTTCGAAGCGGTTCCTAAGATCATGACATCATATGCCGAGAAAACCGGGGGCAACGTCCTTGGCGTAAGTCCTCAAAATGGCAACGGTGTTGGTAAGTATATTGTCAACTCCTTGTTTGTCGGCATGCTCGAAGCTGATCATTCGGTATGCAGTCATTTTGATCTCGGCTTTCTGGACGGACCCAGCAGCGGTGGAGACCGTCGAAGCGGCAGGGAAGACAGCACTAGCAAAAGTTCAGAGCGCAGCTAAAGCCAAGGGTCTAGGATGGGATCTACAGTATTCGAACTACGCTGACGCCTCTCAAGACGTCATAAAGTCCTATGGCGCCGAGAACGTCGGTTTCCTGAAGCAGGTCAGCAAGAAATACGACCCCAATCAGATCTTCCAGAAGAAGGTACCAGGAGGTTTCAAACTCCCCGCATAGAGATGCGATCATCAATCCTAGCAATCACACACCGAGGCGCTCACAAAGTCCAAGCGTGTACCTTGTCACGAGATAAGCAGCTGTTCCCGGTCCTATTTTTTAGCCGTTAATGGTAGATCAAATAGAACGATGCATAAGAATAGTCAATACTGAAAGCAATGTAAAGCACTGTCTGACTGTGGAGATCTTTCATACTTAGCTCCAGTAAGTCTAGTGTGTGGAGTGCAGGAGATACCTGTAGGTAGGTACAGGATAAGAGGTATGCGCCTACTACCTGTACATGTATACAAGTCGTCCCCTATAGCCATATCGAATAGCTGCGGATAGAGGGCAGCAACCCCTACCTGGCGGGGCCTTGCGAGAGAAAGGTGCAACATATCCAGCAAAACCTTTAACTACAATACTTCATACAACCCCCCTCCTAAGCCTGAACTTCTTAAAAAAATAAGATCAACTGTTTACTTATTATATTTTGTTATTCGAAGTATACTCTAGTAATTTTAGTTTTTAAGTGGTGGTGTTGAGCGATCATGACTAGATGTACATTTAGAAGTGTCATACCTTTTTTCGCAGGGCCTCGCCTAGGTAGTAGGTACTCCGTAGCTCTTAGACTACTGCAGTTGCGCACGTTCCCTGCCGGAAAACCCTACTTGTTTATCCCCTGTCTAGCCCCGGTCATAAAACCCCAACAAGCTCTCCCGTCAACGGAAAATGTCCGATCTAGCGTATGGGTCACTCCGCACTGCGAACTACTGTGTACCCGACTGTCGGTAACCGATGTGGGTCATTTCTATACCTACCTAAGTAGTGGATCGGCATTACTCCGTATAGGCTTTAGACTGCAATCGTATAGAGAAGGATCAAACAGTGTCACTTGGCATTTGCGGGGGACGCATCGTCGACGAACAAACGTCCCGCAAAGCTCTGTCCCGCGGCTGTTAGCTTTTTAAATATATTGTCCTTACGTCATTACCATGATGTCGACGTTACTTGTTCAATGTTTAAGTGGGGGGGTTTTCCAGTGACGCAGTGCGGCACCGAGCAGTTGAGGTTAACAAGCGCTGTAAAGCATTCTCACCAAACCCGATGTGCCGCAACGCGAATGTAACCGTATGGTCCGTACCCTGGAGCCGTCCCTGGGCAGTGCCGAAGGTTGTCTCACCATGCAGGGACTTGTGTTATACTTTGTCGGCAGAAAGACGATTGTGTTTCAGAGTTTGCAGTTATCAAAAGCAGAATAACAAGGGACGTGGTTATAACTGTCGACTTGCAGTGCTGTGATTGCCGCGAAAAGTAGGTACTTCCATAGTTCAGACACCACGCTCCAAGGATCCAGCCATGGCTTTCGGTACTATCTACACGCATAATGTGAGAACAAAGGCGGCTTTCTAATCCCTTTGCATACGAAGAGAACTGACAATGTATGTGATATACACAGCCGAACCCGCGTACGACGGCAATATTGGTCCTCGCAAAAGCCCAGGGCCTGGATCTTAATGTAGTCTATGCGGACAGAGCTGACGGGGAAGGCTACGATGAACTTCTGAAGATCAACCCTCTGGGTCAAGTTCCGATCTTTGTTGCCCCAGATGGCTGGGTATTGAGCGAGTGCATACCAATCACTCTGTACGGTGGGTTAAAAGCATGGCCTTACTTATACATCGTCGATACGCTAACTTGTAGTATCTCGGGCCACAGTCGCATCTCAGAGCGACACAACAACACTTCTCGGATCAACTCGAAGGGACTACTATGACATTGTGCGCTGGATGTCCTTCGTCAACTGCGACTTCATGCCGGCGATAGGCGGTTGCATCCTGCCGCTCATCGGACGCCGCGTTAAGATCCACAAAGACACAAACGACTGCCTGCGGGCCATGTATGAGCACTGCGACTTGACCAACGACCATCTCACGACCAACAGATACCTCGTCGGCGATAAGCTGACGGTGGCTGATGTTTTTATGACTTCCTTACTTTTTGGTCTTTTCAAAGTCTTTCATCCTGTTGTGCATGAGAAGTATCCCTCCCTCACCAGGTGGTTCTATGAGGTGTATGATATGCCTATGTTTAAGGGTGTTGTGGGCGAGTTCGAACATGTCAACCTGGACTACCCGAAGCTGTCGGATGATGAGAGTGGCACAATGGCTAATGGTAAAGGTCTGGAAACTGGGAAATTGAACGGCAAAATGGCCTCTGCCTGAGTATTAGTGTTATGTATCTCAAATAGGACTCATTTGACCAAATCGATATTAATGATGATTCAGAGCAAACCCTGGAAACGTTTGAGATATTTACAGTAATAGAAAACACACGTTTGCAGAAACTATCAAACTTGGATACTGGATATGGACAGCTCTGTTTCTCATTTTGAAGAGGCGGTGTATTATTTTCCAGGTTCACCTATTTTGTTTATTTCATTCGACGGCCACTAAGATTGATATCAAGATGCCTGCTGTGCATTGTTCTACCGCGCACGATTTCTTAAGTAGAAACACGTGATGTTATAACAATCAAGTACCTAACATGTTGATTAGGTGATGGAAGAAACTGTCGAGTCAATTGTGTTGTCGCGCATGGCCACCGAGTCCCAAAGAATATAACCTGGCTGGGTTCAAATCCGAATCCTATCATCTCGAACGATATCCCGCGCTGCTCGATGGGAGACAGCATAGACAGAAGCCTGCGGGTGACATGTCGGTGGGTAAGGCAAAGTGCTAGAGTCGACCACTCGAATGCCCTCCAACCCCCGGATCCTCCAGTGAGGGTCTACAATACTGCCGAGGGCGATTGTCCCCATGGGATGGTGGAAAGATGAAGCACTCTGCTGAATGGCGGCCCAGAGCTCCGCGTCAGACGTTACATTGGACCCCGGCCACACCTCTGCAAGGTTGACACTTGACATGTATTCGGAGTTCAAGACGCCGCGCAACTGCTGGTATGCCCAGCGAACAGCCGCCTTATCAGCTGGTGAGCCATAGTAGTTTGAGTGTACCTGGGGCGCATTGAGATAGCTTGACGAATTAATGGTCAGATAGCCAGACGCCTCGGGCTGCACGAGCGCGACCCAAGCCGCAGCGATACTGATGTTGGGCGCTGGTTGGCGGAAAGGCACGGTACTAAATTCGTATAGGACGTGAGGTCTGTCCGCCGGGAGAGACTTGAAATGAGTGCTGTCGACCCCTGGCCCAAACGCAGAGTCGGATACGCGTGCTGCGCCGTAGGCCTCGCCGTTATTTCCCCCAAGTGGCCCTGCACCGTGTTCTGCGTACTCAGCCTGTGAGGTCGCAATACCTGTGAGATTCGTTGTGATTTGCCACCAACTGCGTCATGGGGAGTCCTCTGTTAGTAAATATCCCCAATAAGGACTCATACGGCGACGGTGTCGTGACACAAAGGCACTTACTGCAACAGGGGGTCAGCATGATTCGGATTCTGAAGCTCGACATCTGCATGGTAGGAGTGATTTCATGCTTACCGTTGCAACAGTGTCGGGGACCTGGAATTCTATATAAGAGTAGTGATGGTCCCATAGATTCTGTCCGATCCCTGGAATGTCCGCCACGACGTCGATGTTCAGGCCTGTGAGCACGTCCGCTGGCCCTACGCCTGATTGCATGAGCAGCTTCGGACTGTTGATGGCGCCGCCCGCAAGGATGACTTCTCTGGCATTGAGCGTGGTTGACTTGTTGGTCAACGTGTTGACGTACGTAACACCAGTGGCCCTCTTATTGTCAAAGTCAATCTGTCGAACCCACGAGTTTGTGAGAACATGTACGTTGTGTCTGTTGCCCATTAGCCAGCCATACGTGTTCCTTGCATAGGAACGCGTGCGATTGGACGAGCGGATTGTCGCAACGCTGAGGTCAACACCAATACCGGTTCCGTCCACCGTGCTTACTTCCGGCAAGTTGAAGATAGACTTGAGAGCGGTGGTAAACGGAAACTCAATCCCTGTCAGGAAGCTTGTGCGGGTTACTTCAACGGGTCCATCCCCAAAAACTGTCTCATTGACGAACTGTTCGTAGTCTGCGGGCTGAAATGTGTAATGTGAAGTAGCCTTGAAGTCATCAAGTAGCGAGTCCCAGGCGAGACCAGAGTTGCCGGAGATGGCGGCCCATTCGTCAAAAACGGATGAGGATCCTCGGCAGTAGCCCATAGCGTTGACTGCTGTGCCGCCTCCGAGAGCTTTGCCCTGCGCGACATTGGGTGTAAGCCCTCCGAGGTTGGGATCCGGCTCCGAATAATAGAACCAGGCCTTGTCAGGGTTTTCGGGGCTCAGGGCCGGAGCTAGTACTAGAATTAGTGGGAAGACTATAGCATAGACGGGTTGAGAAGGCACCCACTGTTCACGTCGGTGTTATTCTCATAGTCTGCTCCCGCTTCGAGCAGTGTGACGGTAACCTCGGGATTGCGAGACAGCTGCTCGGCCACAACGTAGCCAGCAGGACCAGCTCCTACAATCACGTAGTCGGTTTTGGCTGCCGCTCTGTGTACATACGTATTGAATACGGTAGCAAAGGCAATAAGCCGTCGCAGTGAGAAGGATGCCCATGTCATATTGCGGCACAGTGAAGATAAGAGAGCTAAAACAAAAAGAGATCAAGTATGGTCTTTGAACATAGATGTGTCACGTTACATATCATGGGCAACGTTCTGGTCTATCAATACTTATATGAAAAGAGACGTCCAGGCGCCATGTCTGATCGCACACGAGTAAAGGCTCACGGAAAACCGGAAATGAACAGAAACTGCGTCACTGTTGATCAGTAGCTACAAGGATATGTCCATTGTGACCGTAGCGTCGGAGATGCATGGTGAGATGGAAAATTGGAATGGTTTCTCGACCGACGGCAGGCATGACATGATGCGATCCAGCCCCTGAATGTACGCCACCTGTGGATCGTACCGTTCCGATCTATGCGTACTTAACTAAGGGTACGTCAGCTAAGACCAAAGAAGACAATCTGCTGGGGCATATACTGCCTCGAGACACAACCAGCTCAATCATTTCCATAGAGTAAAAGCGTAGGTGGGAATGTCCAGCACAGGCGGCAGGTAAGATGACGCCAAGTCAGAGTCTTATCAATCATTGGAAGATAAGCCTGCATGCAGATGCTGCAGCAGGGGTGGGTGTCTTACTAATTTTATACCCCGCCTATTTCAAAGACATACAATCAATCTAGGAGGCTGTCATGCCTCGGATCAACTCGTGTAATCACGGCTCGGCCTCTAACTCGCCATGCTCCTCTCTAGCCTCTGTGAAAACCTTGTCATAGTCATACTCAAACCATCTAATATCCGGGCATAAACCCGCAAACTTCCAGATGTCATCAACTCGCTTATACCACATGGTAGCTCCACCATGCGAGTGACCTTTGACGGCGACCGTAGTACGCGACTCATCGGTATATCTCTGATGGGGAACACGGACCTGATGGCGCCCGATAATCTCTGTGTCCGATACTTTTTCCCATTTGGAGAGACCGATGAAGTGTTGAGTCTTGAGAAGCGGATTGCCGAGGAAGTTCGGGCTAGACGCTAGCCCGACGAGCTCCTCTGCAGGCATCGCCTCCCAGAGCTTGTCCAAGAAAGACCGATAATCAACCTGGAGGCAATTTAGAACATAGTCATTGGTCGTATGGCAGACGTAAACACACTCTCAGCGTAGGGGCAAGACATTTTCGGAGTCTATCCCAGTCCTTGGTGTCGTAACTCTCGGCCCATTCAAATAAGGCGGCCTCGCAGCCACTAACATCTGACCCAGTTTTAGTAGAGCAGTCAGAGTATAATAAGTGATGGCAACTAACCTTCAAAAGTTGGTGTTAGCGTCCCCATGTTCTCGCGGCGTTGGGCAGTTGTTTCGTACCGAGATCTCGATCTCGGGCCCGATGAGTATGCGGAACTTCAACAAAACGACTACTTGGGCAATTTGCAATTGGGAATCTGGATTACAAAACTTATGCCGCTGTAGAGAATTGCATGTATGCTTCTTATAATAATCTGAACAGGATCAGCGCGCGGCGGTTCATGATATAGGGGCTGCAGGCCCGTGCCAAGAAATCTCGTGGCGATGAATGAGCATTTCGGTAAACGAGCTAGGCCACATAAGCGGTGTTCCTCCTGCGGATGTGTCTCCCGCACCGAAGCTATTAGCGACCGCGAAGCTCTTGTTCGTATCAGCTCATACTGTATAAAAGAGATGGGCGACTAATCATGCCTATCATGCACATATCTCGAGTTCACAGCACCAGCCTTATAGCATGTCTTGCACAACAAAATCTATAACGGAGCTAGCCTCCTCTATTGCGTCAAACACCAAGATCGTGAACGACTATTATGTTGCTCATGGACTCCCCTTGCCTTCTTTTGACATCAATAGTCCCACGACGATCGCCATCCCCTCGAGCGAGAAGGAGGTAGCTGCAGCGCATGCCCATGCCATCGCGGATAGCTTCTCATTGCATAACGTCCTGAAAGGGCCGAATGAGATGCTGATGGGTCTCGCGGTAAGGCATTGATGCTGCTCATCAACATCTTCTCAGAGTTAAGCTAATCCAAACTGACAATCTTTGTGGAAAGGCAAACAATGTCAACGATACTCTCAGTCTACAGGCCATGCGCCGCTTCAAGGTTGCAGAAAAGTTCGGACTAGACGAGAAGGTGACCTTTGAGTTCTTGTCTGAAACCTGCGGGGTCAACATCGTCGACCTCTCTCGCCTCATACGCCACGCGATGACCAACCACATCTTTCGCGAAGAAAACGGTCTTGTCATGCATACTGCGGCTTCACGGGTACTTCGTGAGAATGTACTTCTGTCTAATCTCGTCGGGATTCTGACCGAAGAGCTCTTCCCCGGCGCTCCCCATGTGAGCCAACTCCCAAAGTTATACTGGCGGCAAGCGTTAGGTGATATCAAACTTGACTAACATTTATGTAGACACTGGATGCTCTCGTGAAGTTCAATGGTTTCCATGCGCCCAATCACTCGGTGAGTCCAGTGCTTCCTGTCGCCTCCAGACAACCATTTACCTCGGCACTGCCGCATGGATAGAGAGCTGATAGTTGATTGGTACATCAAAAAAGGGTTTCAGCCTTGGGCACCACACCGATAAAGGCCTCTATGATGAGCTTCGTAACTACCCCGAGAGAGGACAGAGATTCGCGGGGGCCATGAGTGGCTTCGCTGCAGCACAAGATCTCAAACCCCTCTCTGCCGGCTGGGACTGGGCATCCGTCGATGTGAGCAAGGGAACCGTCGTAGACATTGGCGGCGGCTGGGGACCTGTCTGCATTGGGCTGGCAAAGGACTACCCCAATATCAACTTTGTAGTCCAAGACTTTGAGGACGTTGTTGCGGAGGGCCCCAGCCATGTCCCGTCCGAGCTCAAGGAGCGCATAAAGTTCCAGAGCTACAACTTCTTGGAACAGCCACAGCCCGTCACCGACGCGACCGTGTATTACATGCGTGCTATCTTGCACAACTGGCCCGACCCATACTGCGTTAAGATCTTAAATCACGTTATTCCTTGTAAGTATCACATGCTGTCCGATGTGAGAACTACGAGAAATTCCGGAATACTCATCCTTTCCTGTTCTTATAGCATTGAGCAAAGGAGCACATATACTAGTACAGGACTGGGTTCTAGCAGATCCATGGACTCTGCCTCCTTACACGGAGAAGTATTTCCGGTAAGCCATCGAGTCTTACTTGCACTCCTGAATAGAGGATGTTGACGCTCTGTAGGTCGTGGGATCTGAACATGACCACTTTCTTCGGCTCTCGTGAGCGAACCCTTGCAGATTGGAAAGAGCTCATCAAGACAGCGGATTCCCGGCTAGCAGTCCGCCTTGTAGAGATTGGAAATGATAGGCTCTTGGATATCACCTGGGCGTGAAAACATTGCGAGATTTCCCTGTTGGATGGATCGAGACAACAAGTAGTTTTTGGCTTTGGCAAATATAGAACTTGTTCAACATTGATTACATGACTCTGGCAAGTACTTCGGATTCACGTCTCTGTAGGTGTATGTACATGTATGGACTGTGATGAAATCATTGTTCCCTTTGCTGTGAGCCAGATATTGTAGGTGCTTCTCAATATTCTTTGTCTACTACGTACTTCCCGATCACGGCGATGACAATCATCACGGTCGAGAGTCTAGCACCGGATGGTGCCATATTCAGGAGTCCATCCACACGCAGTCTTACCGTCATCATTGCTCACCTGTCATGATCGTACCGCAATACCGCACTTTGAGATTTACATGATCCCATAGATGTTACTGAACCCAGAATGCGGCAGGGGGGGGTACCAGAGATAAGCCTGGTACCTACGATTAGGTACATGTACCTAGGCCTACAGGGATCGGGTACCCCTAAACAATCGGTAATCGATGTGGACCCAATCGGCCCCAACGTGGGGTATCGGGCTATTAACCTGCTAGGCTCAGTTCGATGTGCCGAAGCAGGGTAATCCCTACGGATAGTGGCCACTAACCTAGCCCCCTGACGGACTTGACGGGAACCCCTAGCGCCCGCAGCTACGGACCTAGGTAGACTGGAGGCCGTTACATTCCCTCATTCCCTTTCTTTTGCCAGGGGATTCTTGTCATATCTCCATGTCCGTGGCCCGGCACATAGCGGAGATAAGGCGGACTTTTGCCTCTCGCTATCTGCAAAGGGGGTTAATTATACCTTGCCAGTGCAATTCAGCAACATACCGCTTCAACGCTTCTCGAACTCTCAACAAATCTGCATCAGACACACCATTCACTTCGACCATGTCATCAAGCAAGACAACAGTACTCATCACTGGTGAGTAATATCCATTTCTAACTGTGCCTCTCGTACCAACCGCAGATTAGGAGCCAGCAGCGGCATTGGACTGGAGACAGTCGCCCTTCTAGCCCAGACGTCGCCCGACTACACCATTCTCTTGGGCAGTCGCTCCGTAGAGAAAGGCGCCACGGTTCTCGAGACCCTGCGCTCTACCCACGGCGATGCATTGAAGAGCGACATCTCGCTACTCCAGGTTGACGTGACGGACCTCCAGTCCATCACGGCCGCCAAGGAGCATGTCGAGTCGACCTACGGCAAGCTCGACGTGCTGATTAACAATGCGGGAATCATCGTCACCAAGCCCTGCGACACGCTGACCAACCTGCGCGAGACCTTCGAGACCAACGTCTTCGGCCCAACTCTCGTGACCGAGACCTTCGAGCCGCTGCTGCGCAAGTCGGCTGCTCCACGCCTCGTCTACGTCTCCTCAGACCAGGGCTCCATCACGAACCGCCTCGACCCCAGCTACAAGTGGTACAAGATCCGTGGCGAGTACTACCGCATGAGCAAGGCAGCTCTCAACATGTTGTCCGCCTGCCACCGCGTCAACTTCGAGGAGTGGGGTTGCAAGGTCTGCGCCTTCAATCCAGACTTCTGCCTCACGAACCTCACGGGCGAGAAGGGCTACGAGATGCGCAAGAAGTTTGGCGCGCGGGACCCCAAGGAGCCGGCTACCGCTCTTGTCGACGTCATACTGGGCAAGAGAGACGACGACTTCACTAAGTC
Organism: Xylariaceae sp. FL0255; assembly: GCA_022578795.1. Lineage (NCBI taxonomy): Eukaryota > Fungi > Ascomycota > Sordariomycetes > Xylariales > Xylariaceae > Xylariaceae sp. FL0255. The sequence goes on along the minus strand of MU389020.1, from coordinate 21,436 downwards.
GGGTATCATTGATCTCGACGGTGGTGTGCGCCCTTGGTAAAAAATGAGCTGTTATAGACTTTTGGACGAAGAGCTTTTTTTTTTTTTTTTTTTTTTCCGTAGAGTTCAAGGATCTGTGCTAATAAGCAAGCCGATGAATACTATCTTGTTCCGGCGAGTGGTCCTGATGGGAGGGAACAAATCATAACATGAACCATCAGTTCAGCAGTAGAAATTACGACGTCGCTCAACTCCATTACTGCTTCATGTGTGCACTTGTTGCATGAATATTTGGCCTGTGATCACTCACGCCGGACTCATCGTGGCATAATTATTGGATATCTTCGTAAATTAGTGAGCGGCGCGCACGACATTACGCTTTTGATTCGAAGCCCCAACTTTGAGTACGAATGTATGCTTCCACAGTAGATATTGAGAGGCGATGTGGGTGAGGATTGGAGGAAGCAATTGAGCACACTAGCCCACTCACTTATGTCTTTAAACTAAGCCATATCGATCAAGAACTAACGAAGAGTTCACGCAATGCAAAAGGCAAATGTCCCTATCGTACCGGCTTTCTGTCTCGCCCTACTGTTGTAAGCTATGGTGACTATGGCATTTCATTGCAACGCCCCAAGCCCCGAGGTCTAGTATCAAAGTCCGCACGTAGCTTTCTCTCTGAACAGCAAAGGCATTTTGGCAGCAGGACCCATAGTCAAGTGTGCATCGTCGTTCTTCGGCCGCGAAGTCACGCCCTCCGGGTACTTAAACTCGTATCGGAACAACAAGTGCATAGTCATCATCTTCACTCCGTCGGCAGCAAGAAAGCGGCCGGGACAGGCGTGCGCTCCTGTGCCCCACGGAAGCATATCGTGCGTGACCGACGTCATGGGCGCCCGGGAGAGATCCCCGGACCTCCGCAGGCGCAGGAAGCGGTGAGGATCGAATTCACCACTCTCCGTGCCCCAGTTCGAGGGATCCTTGCTGATTTGCTTATTGGCGAAGCCGATGTCTGTACCTGCAGGGATGCGCAGGCCGTCCTTGAACGTGTAGTCTTGTAGAACCAGCCGGTGCATTGATACTGAGTCGAGAAGATCAAATTCTGTTTCTCGTAGCACAAATGTGGCTGGCGGGTATACGTACTTTGATTTATCGGGTTCAGCCGTTGAGACTCCTTGGCGAAGCTGTCGAGAACAACGAGCTCGCTAAGAGCCTGTCGACTTACTTTGTCTTCGAAATTGCCGAACGCTTGCTTAAGCTCATCCTTAATTTCTGAGAGAGAATCTGGGCGATCGATCAAATCGTAGATCACACCTAGAGTCGTGGCAGTGGTGCTGGCCAAGGAGACCAGACTAAGTGTGAGTATGTCCTGCGCCACTTGGTCTGGGGTAGGCTTGATGCCCCTCTTGGCATACTCCTCGACGAACCACTGGATGGCATCGGCATGTAGGTCAACCCTCTGGTACCCGGAGGTCTGGGCGCGGGTCATGGCCGCTTCTATGCGCTCTTGCAGAAGAGGCTCAAGAAGTTTGCCCACGCGTGACCGGAGTTTGAAAATGGCAATTATGTCTTCGTTCCAGTATCTGGCCAGCCAATGCGTGTACTTGCTGTATCCATTACGAAGCGAAAAGACGGCTTTGATGCAAGTCGGTATGAACAAGTGCATCTCCTCAAGCCAAGCGTCGCTCTGGCTGAGTTCGGCTCCCACGATAACGTGTGATATCATGCGTGTCCAGACGCGCAGAACTAACTGCATGGCGTTGACTTCGACCCAATCAGAGCACTTCGGCATGAACTCCTTATAAGCAGCAGCACACTTCTCGTTGACCTCGGGTGTAAGCTGGTTGAGAGCTCGCGTCATAGCCACACGGACGACGGAGACGACATGGTCACTGAGGAGAAATCCGCCGATCTTATCAAGTCCCGCACGCTGGTCGAGAGCCTTCGGAAGGCTCATCACGTTGCTGCGTGCTCCTCTCACTTCATCCAGATACTGCATTGGGAGGAATATCATGGGAGACTCTGCATTTCCGGAGTTATACATGCTAAACGGCTTTTCTCTTTTGATGTACTTGATCAAATCAATGTAGCATCAGCATATACTCCAGATTCTAGAGGGATAGGGCGAATAGAACTTACACCATTGTAGCCAGCTGCCAGCACTGTTCTCGACTCTGTGAAGTATCTTTGGTAAGAGTCATCACCATCCTCGAACTTTACGTACGGAATCTGTGTAAACAGTCTCCGTCCTCTGAGCCTCTGCTGAGGCACAAGCCAGATCGCGGCAAATGCTACAACGGCGGCAAGTATCCAATAGGTGACCATCGCAATGGATTAATAAGGCCAGGGTTTTGGACAAAAATTGGATGGATATATGGTAAAGTCAAGAGACTCTAAGCAGCAGAGCAGTGAAATCACGTTAAGAATGTGTTATGTGTGTGGTTTTTGACTGGTCGAGGATATGTTGACCATATTGATTTGAACTGACCTCGGACAATTCGGACACTATTTCGACCCCTAAATCCGATCGTAACGTGAATTGATTGGGAACCGTTCTCATCTGTCAACCCCGAGATTTGCCGGCTCTCTAGTATGCGTACCTAGCCAAACTTTTTGTGTGCTCCGCATCTGGCTGAGTGGCTTGGCTCCGGCGTTGGTTATCCGAAAGTCGAATAGCGGCTCGGTGTTGATTATAGTAAAGCCAGCTACTTCTCTACTTACTTCTGTTTTCGAATGACATCGAACACTTATATTACACTCAATATTACCTTTGTTGTCTACCGCGCATAACCCTGGCATAGAACAAGGTCATCTATGATCTATTATCTCTATTCAATTATCCACAACACAAAATGTCCGGCAATAACACCCATATCCCCTACCGCCTGGATGGAAAGGTAGCATTAGTTACGGGGTCTGGCCGCGGTATCGGAGCTGCCGTGGCCGTAGAACTCGGCCGCTGCGGCGCCAAAGTCGTCGTAAACTATGCAAACTCACAGGAATCGGCGGAAAAGGTTGTCAGCGAGATAAAGAGTTTGGGCACAGACGCCGTTTGTGTCAAGGCCGATGTGCGAGATGTCGCTCAGACCACCAAGCTGATGGAGAAAACCATCTCCCATTTCGGCGGGCTTGATATCGTTTGCAGCAACTCGGGTGTTGTGAGCTTCGGACATCTGAAGGACGTGACAGAGGTGTGAGATCGTCAGGCGTTCGTCCTCGTTTATGTGGGAGTTCCAGCCACGAAGCGTACTGACCTGTCTTTGAAATCTCTAGGAAGAGTTTGATCGAGTCTTCAGTCTCAACACACGCGGGCAGTTCTTTGTTGCCCGGGAGGCGTATCGTCATCTCAACGAGGGTGGACGCATCAGTAAGTTGAAAGTGCGAAGGCATCATCCTTGCTGTCCCGATTTCATTCGAAATGTGCTAACTGCGTATGAATGAAGTTCTCACATCTTCGAACACGTCCCGCGACTTCAGCGTTCCCAAGCACTCTCTCTACTCCGGTTCTAAGGGTGCCATTGATTCCTTTGTGCGCGTTCTCTCCAAGGACTGCGGTGACAAGAAGATCACGATCAACGCTGTCGCACCCGGTGGGACCGTGACTGACATGTTCCACGCTGTCTCGCATCACTACATACCCAACGGGGAGAAGTTTTCAGCCGAGGAAAGGCAGAATGTAAGGTTCTCACCCGAGAAAGTCACAGATTAAGTTATTAATCCCGAGTAGATGGCGGCACATGCTTCTCCTTTGATTAGGAATGGATTCCCTATTGATATCGCCCGTGTGGTGTGCTTTCTTGCCAGCAAAGAAGCGGAATGGGTGAATGGCAAGGTCATCACGCTCGATGGGGGCGCTGCGTAGTTATCACTACCATAATGCATTACCTAGAGATCCGCATCATAGATAAAATATGAAATTTGCTGCTTTCGATACCAACAAAACACGAGAGATCACAGGGAATGAACATAGCTCAAGTGGATGCTAGTAAATATGAATTTGAATTCATGTCTAGGCACCCACTGTTCATCATGGGATAGATTGACAAAGTTACAGCAATTCTAATCATTGTGGTTTAGTCTTGTCGCATGGCAATGCAAGCTTACGGCGTCAATCTTGGCACAGTGAATACCATGTCTCAAGAAGGGCATCACTTCTGAAGACCGGGATCTGTTCAATTAGCACAATTGAAGGGTATGGAATAGAATAATACATTCTTCGCCGTGTTCTGCCACAACTTTGGTACATTAATACAAGTTCAAACCTTGTACTGCTGGACTAAGCTTGCGATTGTCAAGATTACAGCGTCGAAGGCAACTTTCCCCGGCGTAAGCATGTACATACAAATGAGAATCGCTAGAAGAACGAACTGTTATTAGGTCCCAAATGCGATCAGTTGACGAGGGAAACTGACGTCGGGACCCGGAAAAAAAAAAAGAGCTTTGGTAGCCGGGCACCCCCCTTATATATATATATTTAATTAACTAAATTAATCTTTTATTAATAAGTAGGGTTTTAATATTAAAATTTTTCTAATTTTTTAAGCTTTAAAACTATATTTTTAAAATAAAACTAAGCTTAGTATTAATATAAATATTATTAATTAAAAATAATAATATATAAAAATAATTAACTATAATAATATAAAAAGTTTTTAACTTTTTATAAACTTAGATTATAAGCTTAAAAAATTAGAAAAATTCTGGTATTAGATTTGTATTTATCAATAAAGATTTAACTGAGTTATTTAAGTATATATATGAAAAGGGGGTGCCCGGCTACTAAATTGGGTGGGTGCCCGGCTACCAGAGCTCAAAAAAAATCATGAAATCTATTTGAATCTTCCGATACACCACCGAAGACAGGTACATATCGGCATTGGTTGGTCTCGCAATCTACGTATGTAGCACGTCATTCTCACTCTAAAAAAGAAGACCCGAACCCTCGGACACCGAGATGTCAGGGATATGAGATACCGGCTTAGAGCGCGATTTCAGCTTATTCGCAAGCTTTTACCACCCGAGGAGGATCATGCACTAACTGACAAATGATCTGCAATGCCTACCTATGCACACCCCTAGAGCAAAGATTGATCCGTCTGCAAACTAAACCACTTCCTCTCCCCTGCACGCATTTCGAACGCGACCCTTCCGTCATCGGCAAGCTTCCGCAGTACCTCGAGCATGAACGGCTCAATGGCCATCACGCGAACTTGCTCGTCCAATTGCTCCCCGTGCATGAGCGACACGAGCTGACTGACTGTAAAACTTGATCTTCCCTTTCCGGCCCCCACGTGCGCCCCGCCTCGCACCAATGCCCGCATGATCTGCGTCTCTCGCCGGGTTTTGCTCGTCAGCTCCGCCTCGATCTTGGCTGGCAGATCGGCGATAACGATGCCGTGGGCTGGAAAGCCGACGCGGCTCTTGTGGGACTGCATGATGCGGAGGGACTCCATCCATGTACTCAACTGCTCTACGGCGGCAGTGCCGTGGCCCAGCACGTTGTCGCCGGTGAACATGGCGTCATCCTCCTCTAACACGAAGGTCATGTGGTCGTGGGAGTGACCTGGGGCGTGGACCGATCGGACCGTTGCACCTTCAACGGCGAAAACCTGTCCGTCGGTGATGGGCTGCTGTCCTTTACTAGGCGTGTGCTTGTAAATTGATGACGATAGGCTTGGATAGAGCCTCAGTAAGTCGGGAACACCGCCGGTGTGGTCGCCGTGCCAATGCGTGAGCAGTACATGAGATAAGGTGATGTCGGACTCCTTTAACGTAGACGCTACGATATCAGCCCACTCTGGAATACCCTGACCTGTATCAATCAAAAGTCTCTCCCGCCCGGTCCCGATTAGATATGTGTTTGTTCCTTGAAGTGTGAACTGTAATAACGAAATGAGTAGAGCTCGTGGAGTAACGGAGGAGCTACTCACCTTTCCGGCATTTTGCCCTAGAATACGTATCACTCTCGGACTGATCTGTTCGACGTCTGGAAGTTCTGGAAGATGAGCCTGTTGAGATTCGAGATAGTCTTCGAAAGCACATATGTTGAGAGTCTTGTTGATCTGGCGGTAACCGCCTTTACTCTTCTTTTCGGTTTGAACTACCATGATAAAACTGCGTTGAACAATGCAAGATGCAACGAGGTTACGGAAAGAATGCAACAAAAGGCTTCAGGACCACTGTGAATCTCTGAAATGGGCACTCATCTTGAAAAACATATATACTTAAGTAAGATACAAGTCGGGGAATCAGCCTCACTACGTTCTACATCGAGTACCCCCGACAATCTGGCATGTGGCCACCCCGACATGTCAGCCCGCATGCTCGGGATAAACATCCTACATCCTTTGGGCTTGTTCAAATTTTTTACGAGCGATTGACATTCATAATTGCTAAGACTCAAACGGTGACGAAGTTTTGGTTGGTGATTGCAAGACGTTAGCCTTCAGGAAAATTCTAGCTGTGAATATACCCGACTCTTCTCTTGAGCTCTTACGGTCCTGAGTGACCATTCGGGGTTCCAGAAGCACCGGTCAGAGGGCCTGCCAGATCCGGCCGCTTCCAGGCCTCATCAAAGCCAGCAAACCATACCCACTTCTGCTCCCACGGTCGGCTCTTTGTGGTATCTTGACACAATCTGGCGAGTTTCAACCAACTGTCTCCCTTACACGGGAACGAAGCACTCCACTCCGGTGTGTTCTCGTAGACTTTGGCAGTCTCTGCGCCGCTCTTGAGTGCGCGAATGAATTTGGCTGCATGCCCGTCGTCCGATTCTCTCACCACGTCGCGAAACAGATCTTCCCAACCGAGGCTATCGCTCTCCTTATTGGTATACTTAGAGATGGCATCACTGTCAAGTACGGGTGACCCGATGGCGGCATACCACATCAAGTCCGTGCGGGCCTTCACCTCAACGAGCCGCGCCCGGTGGGCGAGAGGGATCCAGCCCTGCTCGTTGAGAACGGTACAGAAGATGCTGCTTGTCACGCTGTGCATAATAAAGAAGTCGATCTTGCGTGCCCGGTTCGGTTTGTGGGCTGAGCCAGCCATGTACGCACAAACGCTGACCATTTCGGCTGTTCTTCGCTTGAGATCGTCTTCGCTGTGCTTGATGGTGAACTTGGATGCGATGTCTCGCATTTCATCTCCAGCTCGTCCAACAACCCCAACTTTCATCTTCGCACCGAGATCCCCCCATCGGGGAGCAGTGTGCAGACGATCATTGTTGCGCACAGAATGCACAAGGTCGATGAGTGGGGTCTCGGGTTTGTCATCTGATGCAGCGGCTCGTATCTCTGCTGCGAATAACACATCTTCGACATCCATTCTATCATGGCTTGCTGCTTGCGCTAGAGCCTCTGCCACAAGAGCTGGCTGGTCGAACTCGATGCCGAAACCAAGATGAATGATGGGATGAAAGGCCCCTTCGACCATTTGGACGAGAAGACGGTCGGCCACCTTGGTCCGAGAAAATAAGTATTTTAGGACAATCGTGCGGTAGCCACCTGACGCGATCTTTCGCTTGAAGAATTCGAGAAACGTATGGTACTGTTGAATCTTCCCAATTGTCTGATAAAAGATTTCGTCATCTCCAAGGCTCTTGAGAAGTGTCACGTCTATCTCCGGAATTGGCCGTTGAATGGCAGCTAACTCGTCGTACCGGTCATGAAGCTCTGACGTAGACGCCCCCAGTGTCAGCGTCGTCAGAAGACTATGGACGGTGTGGTTGTGGAAAGCTGGATCCTGGTAGAAAATGTGATATGCTTCATGGTTCTTCTTAAGTAGGGTATTGCATTCTTTCAGAGCGCCCGGTGCGATTTCAGCGGCCTTGAAAATACCAAGGTGAGAAGGGCTTAGTTGAATAGGAGGAAGCATAGCAGCCATGGCTTTTTGATCTTGCAGGAGAACTTCGATGAATTCAACGTAGTCGCGAGGCCAACGGAGCATTGAATGAACTTCTTAGAATAACTGGGAGCTTTTCTCTTCTATTGCTTTGTCAGTCAACTAGAAGTGCGAAATATTATATTGGAAGAGTGTCACACTCGGGCATAACAAGCCGGGCTTGAAACGATTACTCTGAGTGCACACCCTCTCGGGGACCGACTGGTAGTGGTATAGGGAAAGACTTTTAGTTGGACAATAATACTCGGATATATGGAATACATTTGCTTGTCACGTGGTAATCCTATAGGTGGTCTATGCTTGAACCATCAGTCAGCATTTATCAAGTAGCAGTAGGCTGCTTGTTGGCAGGTTGGTAACCAACTGGGCTAGGCTGATGGCCATGATCTTATCACAATGAAGGTCATATCGAATACGCGTAATGCTTATTAAAGCGAGAAGGGAATGTAGACGGCTCACTCATCATAATCTATTTCAAAGATTGAATGAGGATCGATCTGTAAGGTTAGCCCTATCAGCTTTCCCAAGTGTTAGGCAAATGTAGGGAGATAGGAACATAAGTGTTCCACTCGCCACACGGAGTTAGGGGTACAAACAACCCGAAATCTTCATAGATCTTCTTTAGTAATGTACAAGACAACTTATCAGCAGTACAAAGAAGACAACACCGCATCTCGACTTGATATTGAACTTGGCTTCCTGAAAAATCCATATGGTACCTAGCTACAAACCATTCGTCTCTCACTCTGAAAACCTGTCAAGATGCATCAACTGAATACAGGGGTAGACAACGCCCCACCAGCCCCTCCTCCAGCCGTCTTGGAGAACGACGATGCACACTCCTTGGCAGAAACGGTGGCAGACGATGCGCACTCGACGACTGGCACCATCGAGACCCTGGTATCGGAACATGAAGAGGAAACACATCCAGTTCCCACAACACCGGCAACAGAGAAGGGACTGTCACCATCCGAGGCAAAGAAGAACCCAGGCGGCCACCCTGATCCGACCAATCCTGACATCGTTTGGTGGAACAGCGACGACGACCCAGCGAACCCGATGAATTGGACGCCCGCTAGAAAATGGGGCAATGTACTCTTGTTGTCATTTCTTTCTTTCTTGACGTAAGCTCAGTCCCACTGTAATACATCGTTGGGATATCATCGTTAACAACAGCGTCAGTCCGTTTGGAAGTTCAGCGTGTACGGACAAGTGTAATCCCTTCCTCTCTTCTGAGAGATTTCTACTGACAGATCGAACTAATTCACCGCGGCAGTCGCGCCAGGCGTGCCTGAGATCCAGCAAGAATTCCATTCAACATCTTCTCTAGCAGCTACTTTCGTCGTTTCCATCTATGTTCTTGGGTTCGCCATTGGTCCAATCATCGTAGCTCCGCTGAGTGAGATGTATGGTCGTGTTTTGATTTACAATGTGACCAACCCACTGTTTCTGATATTCACGATTGCGGCCGCTCTGAGCACCAGTATGGGGATGCTCATCACCTTCCGTCTATTTATGGGCATAGCAGGGAGCGCTTCTCTCGCGATCGGCAGCGGCACCATCGCTGATACTATCCCAGTCAGCCAGCGAGCTAGAGCGCTGTCTTTGTGGACACTGGGACCTTTATTAGGTCCTAGTATCGGTCCTATCATCGGAGGCTATCTGATCAAGCGGGCAGGTTGGAGATGGGTATTCTGGCTCATTGCAATTGTGGCCGGAGTAGCCTGTGTTCTATGCGCTGTCTTTTTCAAAGAGACATACGCACCAAGACTCCTAGAAAGGAAAGCTGCACGCCTCCGCAAGGAAACCGGGAATCCTCGGCTTTGCAGCCCTTACGAAAAGACCCAGATGACAAAATGGGCCCGGTTCCGAGCCGGATTCGTTCGTCCAGCAAAGATGCTTGCTCGGCCGGCCGTCTTCTTGATAACCCCCTATGTGGCTATAGCATACGGGACACAATACATCTTATTCACGACCTTTGTCTTCGTATTTGAGGATCGGTACAAGTTCTCCGAAGAGGCCACGGGACTGATTTACATCGCGCCTGCTATTGGCCAGATCCTAGGCAACGTCAGCTTCAGTCAGATTGCTGACCGGCTGGTCTCAGGCCGCATTCAGCGTGGAGAGCAGCCGAAGCCGGAACATCGACTAAGCCCTTATCTAACGATCCCAGGCGGGATCTTGTTATCCGGCGGTCTTTTTCTCTACGGATGGACCATTCAATTCCACGTACATTGGATTGTTCCTCTGATCGGGTCCGCTCTTGTCGGGTTTGGATTGATTGGTGTGATGGTGAGTTTTCGCCGATCGACACCGAGTGGAGAAGGGGGTGTTGTTATTAGCCTACTGACAGAAAATCAAGCTTTGTATCCAAACGTATCTGGTGGATAGTTACAAGGAATACGCCGCCTCCGTCATTGCCGCGAACGTAGTACTGCGTTCTCTAGCTGGGGCATTGCTTCCCCTTGCGGGTCTTCAGCTCTATGATACCCTGGGATATGGCTGGGGAAATAGCCTGATTGGCTTCGTCACACTTGCGCTGGTACCTGTCCCCCTGGCATTCTACATTTTCGGTGAGAGACTTCGCGCCATCATCCTGTGGAAGGATCGCGAATGAACAGGGGAGGTGGCGTACCGAGTACGCGAAGACGGCATGGCTTACCGTTTTTGTCATGCATATACGTCCCGGGCAAAAGGGCAAGGTCGGACTGCATAAGCTTAGGACTGCAACTGTAATGGGGCCTGCATGGGTTCAAGGTAGGCATACTATTCAGCTCCGAGTGCACAGTGCTCCAAGACTGCAAGTAAGCAAGCGGTAAAGCGCAGCGATCTATAGGACTTTCGATCACACTTATCTCATGTGGATTTTAATGTACATATGGCTATAAACATGCGTCCATGTATAGATACTTGTATCATACTACTGAGCGACAATTCTTACTGCATAGATGGTATCCTTCCAGTATTCTGGTCAGTCAATTTGGATTTATTACCCGCATACTCCGTATTATGTACATCATTCAAGAAATGCAGATACTCAAATGCCCACTCAGGCGAAATCGACCGTGCATATAGGTATGTCTCTATTGATACGTTGGGGAACGCACGTGGCATCTGTTTTAGACTCCGAAGACGGTTACTATTTTCGATCGTTGAGTCTCCGACGACGCGACTGAGAAGTTAGTTATACAAACTAGGTTAGATTACAGAACGAATTATAACAATGGATATGACGAGCCTTTCGCTACTCGAGACACAAAGCGCAAATCTCGTAGCTTCTATACGAAGCTTGGTCGTTCATTGTCAAAGCCAAGGGATATCAGGCGAATTTCAGGAGACTAGTACCACATTCTCGTCATCTGGCGGCCTGACGGACGTCTATCGTATGAGGAAAACCATACTCGACCAGCTCGCTAATATCCAAAGTTCTCTTCAAACGCCACCAGACTTCCTCCGGCAACTGGCAACACAGGTAGTGCTCTCTATCTATCCCCTATTAATGACTGCCCATACATGGGTTGCGTAGTTTGACTGATACACCGCTGACGTCCACGCCAAGAACCAATTACTCGCTTGTTTACGATGGCTAGGGGACTTCCAAGTCCTCGCCTTCATACCACTCATAGGCAGTGTTGCGACGCGAGACGTCGCAGACCTATCCGGAACGCCTGAGGCACAACTGACGAGGGTGATCCATATGATGTCCACTGCTGGCTTCTTGCAACAGCCCCAGCCAGGTCATGTTGGACACACAGCTCTGTCCACATCTTTCGTGAAGAATCCAAGTCTTCTCGATGCTTCCCTCTTCCTTTCAGAGACAGCGGGGCCTTCGGCACTTCAGATGTCTGCCGCCACGCAAAGATTCGGCATGTCGGATCGCATGGATGAGACGGCCTATAATATCGCATTTTCTGACCCCGCCGCGTTTGCCAACGTGTACATGCAGCGGCCGCGTCTGCAACGGCAATGGCGGGCGTACTTGCGTTACGCTGGGGGAGATTTCGAGACAGACCTCTTAGACGTCCTGTGCAGATACAACTGGGACAGTCTAGACAATGCCACCGTCGTTGAGGTAAGTTGAAGGTGGTTTCGGCTTCTTTTTTACAACTCTCGGGATATTTCTGACTGGTATCTTCGTTTTGGTAAAATAATAGGTGGGCTCTATCACCACAGCAACGGCAGTTGCTTTGGCCGCCGTGCACCCTGCACTTCAATTCGTGGTGCAGATGAGCAACCCATTAGTGAACCACCACCAATGGGATCCGGCCAAGTACATCCAGAGCACACGATCTGGGTCTTCTATCACAATCCAGCAGCGAGCGCCAGGAGCCTTGCAAACTGTGGTCGACGCGGCAGTCTATGTGATACATCTCCATATCGCATCTCTTGCGGCACCATCGGCTGAGGTGCCGGGGCGGATCGTGGCAGAGCTGCGAGCAAACATTGGTGTGCTCCGCTCCAACCGACGAGCATCACTGCTTCTTGTCACGAGCCCGCTTCTGCGCGTCGACGGCGGGCCCGACGTCCAGGCTACTGCACGTTTGAGGGATCTGACGCAGTGGCAGCTCACTAACGGTCGGGGGATGGACATAGATGAGTTATTTGAATTACTTAGTGGAATGGCGGATAGCATGGGAAGGCTCATTGTCGTCAATAGATACTCTGCTCCGAATAATTCGCTTCTGGTTTTCGAGGTGCGCTACCAACTGCACGCGGAGCGGTGAAAGCAGCGCTTGTGTAATCTGAGCTTGTTAGTCATACATACTCGTAATTCGAGACACTTCATATATATGGATTACGGTCGAGGGGTTCGCTTGTGAGAGACATGATAAAAAATGAGGCGCGGGGGCAAAGAAAACGTAATGCGAGTAACCCAATATTATTATAATTGACGGCAAGAGAAGACAAAGTAGGTACAGAAACTCTCGAACCATCCCTGACAATGTGGCGATTGCGAATCGATCTATCAATTGATCCGCAAACTTATTGATAATACACTAGTCATCGAAGTAGTAACCGTATTGTCAAGTCAGGTTATTGATCTGGTATGCCTAAAGCTTGCTTCAGGTTCTTTATCGCATGCGATACAGTTAATAACAATACCTAAATTCCTAAAGTCGGGCCCCCCGAACCAATAGATTTCGATCTATAGAACTAGTTCTAGCAGGCCACATTATGAAGGGCTGCAGGGCTTTGAGATAGGCCCTGTGTACCTTTATCCGGTTTGCAGAAACATGTATCTCGTTGACCGAAGTTTTGAATATATCCGAGCTTTTTGCCCTACTTCTTGCATTTACAATATTGTACATACTGGCGTCTGACCGAAACAGGTGTAATCTAATTATGTATTGAAATAGTGCGACCGTACGGACGGTCTAGACAGTAAGAAACGATCACGATCAATGATAGTATAGAGAAGAGCCCCCCTCGCCAACACTCTCATCTTCCGATGAGATCCCACGTCTTCTCGTATAATAGACGTAAGGAGTCTCGTATTCAACGAGGTCAAGCTTGCGCGCTGTCACGTATTACCCAGACGTTAAGCTAAGCAAAACTATAACACAGCCTTAAGCCGTTGAGAAATGGGCTGATTCAATGACATCATATTGGAAAAAAGAAGGAGAAAAAGATCTTGGATTAGAATTTAAAAGGGCAAAGTGCGAAAGAAAGAAAGACTTAAATAATAATAAGCATATAATATAAAATGTATCGAAAATAAAAACCACATATATATATATATATATATAAAAAGCCCTTTATAATCTATTTATTTTATAACTTTAATTTAATAATATATATATTAATTTATTTTTATTTAAAATTAAAAAGTTTAAGTTTTATAATTAAATTTATTTAAATTATTAATAATATTAAAATTAAAATTTAAACATTTTTATTTATATAATTATTAAAATTATAAAATATTATTTATAATTAATAATATTATTACTATTTAACATTTTTTATAAAAATTAATAATAATAATAAAATTTTATAATATTATATAATAATTATGTTTTTTTTATAATAATATAATTTAAATTTAAATAATATAAACTTTAATTATAATTTATAAATTTATTAAAAATCTTTTTATAAACTTTTAAAATTTATAATGGTTTATTTTTATTATAATTTAACTTTTTAAGTTTAAAAATTAATTATTAAAGTTACAAGATATAGTGGACCCACTTTTGTAATAGTTTAAGGTTCACTAGTATATAGGAAATTCTTTATCGATAGATAAATAGTAAAATAAGGAATTTAGGTTTATTTAATGCCGTGCGCTTTATAGACGTTATATTTATTTACTTTTTTTTTTTTAATTTAATATTAATTTGTTAATTTTAGTTATTAATTTATAATATTATTATTTATACGCGCTTTATTGTAATAATATTAAGTTTTTTTTAAAGTAATATTAGTAATAGTTTTATTTTTAATTATATATTTTTATCTATATATTAAACGTTATATATAGTTTTATTTATATCGATTTGTAGTTTATATATTATAGATATTTTATTTTTATATATTGTTGTTATATTAAAGCTTTATTTTTATCGATTTATAGTATTGCGTATTTTTCTAATATTAATTAAGTTTGTTAAGCTTATAGGTATTAAAAAGTTGCTACTTTTACGGATATTAATTGGAGTCGTTTATTTTTATTATATATATATTTTTAGGCATCAATTGGAGTTGCTTACCTCTATTTTGGTATTAATCCGAGGTCGCTATTCTCACTTTATAATATTAATCCGAAGTTGTCGCCTTTAAAATCGACAAACTTAGGCTATTACGAGGCGTAATAGCGTATATCTATTACTGCCGTTATATTACGCTTTTTTTTTTTTACACAAATTGATACTTTTTATATCTATCTCCGCTACATATCGTTATTATATCCGGCAAATACCTTACTGCACAATAGGTATAAGCTTTTACCTCGACTATCGTTGCGCGTCGCCCATGCCTTATTTTTCCTAACCCTCTACTACTCACTAGCTAGCTTAAATACAAGGCATAGAAGCCCTTTTTCGAAAACAAGTTACGTATCGACGGCAACGCTTTAAGTAGTAACAAAGCCCGATTTTTGTATATATACAGCCGTTTCGACTTTAAAATATAGCTTATAGTATACCTTTTTTTCGCTAACCTTACTACTTTTAATTATACTACCTTTTTTACTATTTTCGACTATGTATACTACAATTTTAATAGATAAATTTATATTACGAAAAAACTCCGTACTTTTATTTTTAAAAACAGAAGTAATATATATATATTTTTTATATTTTAAGAAAAAGTTAGTTAAAAAGCAAGTATTATAAAATAGCTAGAAGTTTTATATATCTAAAATTTCCGCGCTATACTATCGAAAAAAATATAGGCAAAATTAGATAATAGAAAATTACTATTTAATATTTATGATAAGTTTATTTTACTATTATTACGTTTTATAAACTATAAAACTTTAAATATTTCTGATATTAGATTTAAGTTTTCTATATTTTAAAATAATATTGCTATAAATTTTAATACTATTAATATTAATATAATTATTTATATATTTAATATTATATATACGGTTATAAAATTAATTTAGATTTTTAAAAATAGTATATATTATTAATTATATTTATTAAACGCTTTATTTGCCGTTTAAATTGTTAGTATAAATATTATAGCAATATTATATATTAAATTATTAAATATAATTTATTGCTATGTAGTGTTTATTTTTAAAAATATAGTAATATAGTTTTTAATGATTTTAACGACGATTATATTAATAATTAATATTTATTGATAGCTATTAGCTTTTTATTTTATTTAATTTGACGCTTTTATTAAAAAGTATTATTATCGATATATTTTGATTTTTATTGCAAAAATGGAGGAATTGGGTTGATTTGCGCTAATTCTGTTATTTTTAATAAATTTGCCAAAATTTAGCTTCTGAAAAAGGGAAGTAGTTATAAAATATAATAGACCTATTTTCGTAATAGTTTAAAATTCACTAATACGCAGGAAACTCCTTATCGATCAATAGATAGTAGGATAAAAAATTTAGGTTTATTTAGTGCCGCGCGCTCTGCGGGCGCTGCATTTATCTACTTTTCTTCCTTTAACTTAATATTAATTCGTTAACTTCAATTATTAACCTGTAATATTGTTGCTTGCGCACGCCCTATCGTAACAATTAACGTTTTTTAAAGTTTATTAATTTTATTTATCTATAAAAAAGCATTTTTTAAAAAATAATAAAAATTAAAAAGAATTTTTAAAAAAATAATTTTAATTGTTTTAATATTTAAAATATAAAATTAATAATAAAAACTTATTACTATTATTTATTTTATTAATTATTTAATTATTTTAACTTTAAAAATATTATTATATTAGTTATATTTTAAAAAATATTACTGAAAAAACTATATTTAAAATTATATTATATTTTTTTTTAATTTTTTAATAAATTATATATTTGATAACTAATTATTAAATTTAAAATTATATATATTAATTATTAATTTTTATTATAAACTTTATTCTTTTAACGCTTTTAATAATTTATTATAAATAATTTTTTTTTATAATAACCTATTTTATAATCATATTAATATTATAAAATATTGTAAATATCGAAAAAAATAAAATTTAAATTAGTTTAGTTTTTTTCATTTATTTTAAATTTTTTTACTAATTAAATTTTTATTTTAGAAAATTATATTAAAACTTTAATAATAACTTTTACAAAAATTTAAGTAAATTTTACTAAAATAGTTTAAAAATTAGAAATTTTTATTAAAAAAAGTTTGCTTATTAAAACTTTAAAATTTATAAATTTTATTTTAAATATTATAAATATTTTCGATTTATTTAAAGTTATTATTATTAAATTTGATAAATTTATTAATAAAATTTTTAATTTATATTAAATAATTAAATTATAAAAATTTAAAATGACCTTTTTTATATTAAAAATTAAGAATTCTAATATTTTTATTATATTTACTAAATTTTCTAATATAATAAATAAAAAATTAGCAAAAAAAATAACTAAATAACTACATTTTTTTAATAAAAATACTAAATTAGTTAGCAAATTTAATTATTTTATTTAATTTAAAAATTGCAAATAAGTTTTTAAACTATTAATTATAATATATTTTTAAAAAATTTATTAATAGCAGCTATTTTAAAAAATAAAAATAAAACTATTAATTTTATTATATTTCGCAATTGTTTTTTAATAGTTAAAAATATTATAATTTTTTCTATAAATTTTATAAAGATTTATAAATTTTTTACAAATTTTTATCAATTTTCAAATAAAAAATTTCAAAACGATTTTATTTAAAAATTTAACTTTTTAAAATATAATCGATGAATTAAAATTATTAAATTTTTTACAAATTTTTATCAATTTTTGAATAAAAAATTTCGAAACGATTTTATTTAAAAATTATTAAATCAAATATTAAATTATTATAATATTAGTATATTTTTTATAAATTAATATAATAATTATTTTAAAATATTAAAAAATTATTATAATATTTAAATTAATTAAATTTAGCAAATTATTAAAGCTTTAATTTATTTAAAGCCTATTAAAATTACTTTAAATTTTGGAAATAACTTACTATTTAATAAAATAAATAATAAAACTTTTATTTAATTTTTAATAATAAACGTTTTTCGAAATTTTAAAATAAATAAAAATTTTAAAAATTAGTTAAAACTATTTAAATTTATTAATTAAATTAATAATACTACTAATCGTTTTTTTTATTTATATTTATTGTTTTTTAAAAATGAAAAAACAAAATTAAAAAAAATAAATAAAAACGTAACGATAAAAAAAGAAAAAATTAGCTAAAAATAATAATAAACCTTCGAATAAATTATTTTAAAAAATTGTTAACTAAATTAGTTTTAATTTATATATTTTAATTAATATTTTAAATTTTATATATAATTTTTTATATTTTATATTTTTAAATATTATTTTTAAACTATTTTATATTAATAAACTATTTATTATTTTAAATATTATTTTACTTTTAATAAAATTATTATTTTTTTATAATATTGAATTAATAACATTTATAAAATATAATTAAAGC
Organism: Xylariaceae sp. FL0255; assembly: GCA_022578795.1. Lineage (NCBI taxonomy): Eukaryota > Fungi > Ascomycota > Sordariomycetes > Xylariales > Xylariaceae > Xylariaceae sp. FL0255. Next base: position 3,419 of record MU389020.1, on the reverse strand, counting down.
AACTTTTTTAATTATATCGAATATAATATTTCAAATAATATATATATTGCTATAAACTTTTTAAAATTTAAAAAAATCGGAAAAGTTCAAATATTAACATATATTATAAAACGTCAATATTATTTTATAATATTTTCCGAAATATTATAAAATTTAAATTTAACATTAATATTATTTTAAAAATTCAGTATTATATTAAAGAAGGTTATATAAAAAATTAAAACTATGTAATAATAAAAAAACTTATTTAGCTATTTTGAAATTTAAAAATAATAGTTTTTTTATAGTTTAAAAAAATATAAATTTCGATTAATAAGTTTAAATTTAAAACAAAATAGTAAATATTTTAAATTTTAATTATATTAAAATAATTTATTAAATTTTTAATATAAAAAAGGTTTTAATTTTATTAATAAACTATTTTAATAATTATAAAATATTTATTTTAAAAAAAATTAATAATATTGAAAAATTTTAAATTTTAAGTTTTAAAATATTTTTTTTTAAATAGATTTTTTTGCAAAAATTAAAAAAACTAGAATTATTAGAAAAAATTTACTTTTATTATAAGTTTTTAAAAATATTTTTTTTTGCGAATTAGATTTTTTTAAATAGAAAATTTTATTTTATAATAATGATTTTATTTTTAAATTTCTCGATTTAATTTATTAAATATTTTTTCGAAAAATTTTATAATTACATTAAAAATTTAACTATTAAAATTTGAAATTATTAAAAAAAATCGCTAAATTAAACGTTAAATTATTTAATATAAAATTTATGAATTAATAAAAACTATTTAATAGTTAAATTTTATTATAATTTTAAACTTTTAATAAATTTTAAATATTATAGAAAAATATTTATTTATTATTAAATTTTATTTATATAATAAAAAGTTTTATAATTTTATTTTAATAAATTGAAAATTTTAAAAATAATAGGTTATTTTATTAAAATAAAAAAATATTAAATATATATTTTTAATAATAAAAAGCTGATTTAAGTTTTTTAAAAATTATTATAATTATTTTTTTTTTTAACTTTATTTCGATTTAAGCTTTAAAATTTGTAATAAATTAATCAATAATTAGTTATAAAATAAAAAAGTCGAATTTATTATTTTATATATTTATATTTATAAAAAAAAATATTATTAAAACAATCGATTTAAATTATTTTAAATTGATTATATTTTATATTTAAAATTTTAAATTTTTTAAACTATTTATAATCTTATATTAAAAATTAAATAATAAAATTAATTAATTATACTATAATTATTAATAAAAAATTATCTTTTAAATAGCTATTTTTAAATAAATTAAATTTAAATTCAATATTTTATAAACTTAATTATAATAAATTTAAAATTATTAATAATAATTATATTTTTTTTATATTTAAAAAGAAATAGTAAAAAATATATAGATTTATTAATAAAGCTTAAAAAACAGAATTTTTATAATTTTAAATAATTTAATCTATTTAATATATATTTTTAAATATTATATAATATTTTAAATAAAACTAGTTAAAATAATTAAATTCTTAATATTTATTAATAAATTTATTAATAAAAGAAATATAAATAAATTTTTTATTTAAATTAAAAAGGTTTTGTTAAAAAAAGCTATGTTAAATTATTTAAATAGTTTTAATTTAAAAATTAATATTAATTTTTAAAATAAAATTCTTTTTAACAATTTTAAATTAAATTTAGGTATATTTTTAAATTTTAGAAATTTTTTTTCGGAAAATTTTAAATCTTCTAATTTTATTTTAGGTTTATTTTTTTAATAATTAAAGATTTTTTTTCAAAAAATAGATTTTTCTATATAATTGAATTTTATATAATATTTTATTTATTAAATTATATATATTATAATTAATATTAAATTATAGCTTAAAATATTTTTTTAAATATTAAAAAAAATTTTAGCAAAAAATAATTTATTATTTATAAAAATAAATTTTAACAATTATTATTTATTAAAATTTTAACATTTAATACTAAAAGTAATATTAAATAAAAAACTATTAATATATAATAAATATTAAAATTTAAAATTAATTAATAAAATTATATTTATAAATTTAAATTTCGTTTTATTATAAAATTTCTCTAGCTATTATAATGTTATTTATTAAAAGATTTTTTTTAATTTTAACTATTTTAAATAACTAAATAATTAAATAAATAAGTTTTATAAATATTTTTTTATATAACGATGTATAAAAATCGATTTATTTTTAATTTTTAAATGTATTAAAAAAAGTATTAAAAACTTTAAAATTAGTAAAATTTAATATAAAATATAGTTATAATTTTTAAAATTTTATATAATTTAAAATAAATTCTTAAAAGTTAGTAAAAAATCTCGGTTTTTTTCCTCTAATTTTGAATTTTTTAATATATTAAAATATTATTATAAATTATTATATTATTATTTAAATTGATAATTATTTTATTATAAATTTAAATATTATTTATATTGAAGTATTAAAAATTTAATTCAAAAAAAAAATTTTTATTAGTAATAAAAATTATTAAAAGGTTAGAAAAGGCATTATATAATATTAAGTATAGTTTTTTTAATAATATCCTTTAAAATATAGCTAGCAGAATAAAAAATCTTAAAGCTAAAATAATTAAATTTAAATAATATAATTAAATAATCGATAAAATAAATAAAAATAAATAGTAGTAATAAATTTTTATTATTAATTTTAGGTTTTAAACTTTAAAAATAGCCAAAATTACTTTTTTTAAAACTTTTTCTAATTTTATTATCTTTAAAAAAGTATTTTTCTATAAATAAACATATTTAGTAAATTTTAGAAAACCTTAATAATTAATTTTTAAATTTAAAAAGCTAAATTATAATAAAAATAAACTATTATAAACGTTAAAATTTAAAAAGTTTCAAAAATTTATAAAAAAACTTTTAATAAATTTATAAAACTTAAGCTATATTATTATAAAAAAACGTAATTATTATATAATATTATAAAATTTTATTATTATTATTACTTTTTATAAAAAATATTAAATAGTAATATTATTATTAATTATAAAATAATATTATATAATTTTAATGTTTTTTTTTTTAGTATTAATATTTAAAGTTTTTAAATAAAAGCTAATAAAAATAAAAAAAATTAATTAAATTAAAAAAAAACTCTAAAAAAAATAGCTTTATTAAAATTTAAACCTAAATTTTTTATATATTATATATTTTTATATTAAAGCAATAATTATTTTAATATAAAATTATAGTATTAATAAATAAACGTTATAATTATTAAACTATTAAATTAATTAATTATTAATAAATTTATTATTAATTATAATTATATATTTTATATAAAAAATAGGTTTTTTTTTCTAAAAATTATAAAGTAATATTATTTTATTA
>MU389019.1:0-39568 GCA_022578795.1 Xylariaceae sp. FL0255 | reverse complement strand
CCCCCCCCCCCCCCCCCCCCCCCCCCCCCCCCACCCCCGCCCCCCCCCCCCCCCCCCCCCCCCCCCCCCCCCCCCCCCCCCCCCCCCCCCCCCCCAAAACGCCCGTTGCCCATCAGATCACCCTTTCTAGCGATTCTGCTAGAAGCGATAGTCGTCGATTTCTTTTGCTTTTTGCTTCCCTTCGAAAACAGTTATGCAGATCTAGAAAATTCTCCAGGAATATTACTATCATGGGTGACATGTTATTACTATTAAAATATAAGTGGCTCCCTCGTGCACGCTTTTCTGAGAATGCTTTAGAAATCTGTATGCGATATGAAACATCCTTTGTACACCCCACAAATGCCAACCAGTTAGCAGCTAAGGATCTCGTCAGACACTGGCCACAGACTCCCTACGACGGGGTAGGATGTTATGAACCTTGACCCCAGGTCCAACATAAATTTGAAAGGGATGGCTCATTGCTAGCGGCCAAAGACTCTCTAGACTCGAACAATAAGAAGCGAGCTGTGCACTAAAGTCATCCCAGAGCAAGCTACCCAAAACTCTCAGTGTCCCTCCATATCCAGGTGACTCCATCGGGCGAGAAGCCCCTTCTTCAGGATCAAAGCTAGCTTCCACTGCACATACGAAACTGCCAGTGTCACCAGAGAGCGGGGGCTCGTCCTCGGAGGCCGAAGTCAGGTACGAAGCAACACATGCCGCGTCGGCGACCAAGAAAATGTCCCGGAAGAAATTTTCTGGAAACTCCTCAGTCTCAATAAATTCCTCAAATGAACTTTAGATTTTCTCTGGTTAGACCACTGGTTGCGTAAGTCGTAGTCGGAGCAGGGTGTTACGATACCTTTTGAGTGCTTCAACATCTCCATCTTCGATCCCAAAATCCTTCGCGTCCAGCCAGTGGAGCTTGGAACGCTTTCGAAGCGCCTCTACTCCTGAAAGCTCTGCTCCCCAGTCCGACTGGTCAGCATCAAATTTAGCGCGAAATTTATCCCACTCGTCGTCGGTACAGGAGTGACAGGTACGAAATACCACGAAGCCCCAATCTTCTTTATCTCGAATGGCGGTCACCCATGGCTCTGCTTCATATTCGATAGGCTCCCTGTGGAGCTCGTTACGGAGGATTCTCTCAATAGAATCGTGAGCTCGTAATTCTGTTGCTATGCTCTCATAGTCAGGTGTTCTGGGATTGCTGACAGCTCCCACGTACTCATTGACTCTCAGATCTTGTGTCAAACGGCCCCGTCGCTCATGATATTGCACAATGCGCCGGTGGATATCCAGTGCGACTGGAAGTGTCTGCATGTGAGTTTCATCCTTAAAATCTTCCTGCTTCATGCGTGGGCCTGCATAGCCATCAGTCGACATCAATATGGAGTAGTTAGCTGTGTGTGAGATCTGCATGAGGTTCTGCCACATCCCAAAGAGTTTTGTCAACTCCATATCGACAAGCCTTCCGTCCACTCGATCCCGGAAAGTTTCTTGAAGCTCTATTTGTGCCATGACCACATCTTTCATATGTTCCAAGTGATTCGTCACCCAAATATGTGAGGTATTCACCATAACTTCATACTTGGCATAGACAAATTCATGCCATTTCCTCGAGATTTCGACGGAAGCCCCTCCCTCCAGAGCAATTTTAGCATTCAATGCATCCTCGAAGGTGCCCAAGGCACGGTCGATGCGGAGAAATGTTTCCTTCAATGCGTCTCTAACAACGTCAACATTGAGATAGTGGAAAACGTTGATCACCATACTGAGAACATGACATGCTTTCGAAAAGTTCTCAAGGTCGTACAGCTTTTGCTCCTGCCACCTCCGGGCAGATAAAGGCATGATACCCTCCCAGAGTCGACACTTCATTGCTTGTAATTCTTTTGAGATAATTTGCGTTCGATATGGGTCCTCGAAAGATCCGATATATGTCGTCATTCTGTCTATAGCTACTGTGTCCTCGTTATTGAACGGAGGAGGTGCCCACTCTGAATATGGTTTGGTCATTAAGAAGCACTCATCTCGAGTGATAGGCTGGCTGATTGTCTTGCCAGTAGGAAGGCGCATGCTGCCCATTGCTATTGAGAGAAATTTGGCGATAGTCTGCCATTCCAGGATCCTGTCAACTGTTTCGAGGGTGAGCATTTCATCTGGCTGCTACCAGCGCCAAAAATGACTATGATCACCGTTTAGTTGGAAATGAGCCTACCTACCAATCATAACCTTTCGCGAAGAGCCATTCACGCCGCGGTTCCAGTTACCCCTTGGAACGAAGTGCCCCTCAAGAGAAGGTGTGCTCACTACACTCTCCGTGTTGAAATTATCACCGAGCGCATGTTCTAAATATTCTCTCCACTCATCCGTCACGCCTGTAGTCCTGTCGGTTCTCGCTTTCCATTCCTCGACTCTACTAGGACTTCGTGACATGTCCTGCGGCGCCGGGAGATTGCAAGAGCGCCCCTGCCTTCGTTGTTCTCTTGTTGACGAATCGAGGGATATTCAGTGTCTTAGTATCAATCAAGTGTAATGGCGTTGCTGTTGGTAAGTTTCTTACGTGCCTAGTACAAGTAGAGGCTAGAGCTTGAGGAAATTGGTGGATGCATCAGTTGTGCGTCATAACCCCGCTATTCATTTACTTGGCAACAAAAGTATGCATCTATCGCATAGATTTTGGCTGCCTAAATTTTGTGCAAAACGCAAAGCACGGCAGCAGGCCCAGATACTGGATCATAAGAGTCTTATAACAGCCTTAACTGCTCGGGTCACCATAATCCAGTGGAATGGAATGCAACAGAGGTGGTTACTTATTCTTATCTAACCAAGCCAGAGTTGACTGCAACCGCAACCCATCGCTGCATATACCTCATTTCTCTCCCTAGCAACTATCCTTGCCGACCATGACGTTGAAGTTCAGGGTGTCAAAGGCCTGACCCCAAGTGACATGGTCACCGTCTTGACTGTCGACAGTACAACTGTTGATCGCATCATCCGCATAATTGCCGAACGACGAGCAATCATACGATGACGAGTACGGATTGTCGTTGCACCAGCTGCGATAGATCAATCGGTTAGTGTTATGGAGTAGAGAAAAGATGAATTGATCAACAATAAGATTTAGGGCTTTTTGGAGCTACAGGCAATGGATCTTACTAGATGGCGGAGTTATAGCTGCAAGAGATTCGACCACAATTTCCTGGTCCGGGCCCGTTCTCGCAGGTGCCTTTGAGACCCATGAGATAGGAGGCGCCCTGCTCGATTCTATAGGTATTGGCCGGTCCCGGAAGACCAACGTTGCAGATGGTACTGGTATAGTAGCGACCGTTGAGAGTGTCGCCATTATTGGTACGAGAAGAAATTCCGAGCGAATTATTGACGGCGGGTTCCGGCATAGGTTCAAGACCTTGGCTGACGCGCTCATCGTTTATCTGGGCGAATACCTCCTGATTGGTGATAAGATTTCATGTCAGCGCTAATGGTTCTTTGGAACAGACTCCTGCTCGACAATGATTCAGAGAGTTGACTCTGGAAAATTTGCGTACCTGAACAGTGCCGTAGAAAGTGTAGTTGGCGCCACCTTCAGTAATCGGGAGGGTCCATTTGATGGTCGACAGAGTGTAGTTTGCAGGAAGCTGACGACGAATCGACATCCCCTCTGGAAGAGGGTTCTATGAGTTGATGATTTGTCAGTACGTTGAGATTGCGGAGGAATGTCACATGAATAGTTCAATGAAGGGCAGTGAACTCACGAGAGCGGCACCTACAGCCCACGAGGCGAGGAGTAGGGAAGCGGCGAGAAGCTGCATCTTGAGAGTTGATCCAACAACACTCCTGAATGGCGGATTGATACGGATATGTGGAAGAGTTACTGCCTCTGTGGACGGGACTTTTTGCCTAGCGTAGAGGGAGTATGGAGAAGCTGGTGAACGAAAGAAGGCTAGGAGGGAAAGCAGACAGCAGGTATGAAGGATGCTGAAATGAGCTAGTGCCTTTAATAAAGGAGAGCAAGAGAGAGAATGACAATGGGTGCTGTGATACCTGTCATCCCATTTTTGCTAATGAATGTAACGGCATTCACCCATTGAAACTCCTGTTATTCACTGCGGCATCTGTTACTCAATCCAAATACTGAACAAATCAAGGTGATAAAGAATATTTGAGATGACAAATGTCAAAGCCGAGAAATTCCTGGGCCGTCTCAACATATAACGACCACTCCCTTATGAAGCTTAAGTAGGGAGGTGATGATCTCATTACAAGGAGCCAAACTATCGAACGAAACTGAACACCAGTATTACCTTTCTCAATGTTGTGATTAGGTCTCTTTCTTGAGGCCTTGAGGCTTGTATGATTCACCTCTGAAGCCTCGCTGGATCGTTATGTTCCAGGCTCAGTTCAGACCGTATCGCACACCTTGGACACTGTCGAAGACGGAGCTTTGATGGTTAGCGCGGACAATGTCATGCGTAGCTCCATATATGGAAAGGTCCATAACATCTGACGCCAGTGAAGTTAAGATTGAAGATGCTGTACAACATCCTGGTGGCCTTGCTATGGCCTCTCCAACATTCTTAACCTGACCCAGGCTACATGTGAGTTTGAGCCGCTACCTCTATATTCGAAACGAATGGCATCCGTCCAAAGTCCTCGTGCGAAGCAGATGAACCTATATTGCGCCGCTTTGCCTGCTATTCGTTGTTGGCCCAAAACACACTGAAAGATTCAGCAATTCTTGTCGTCCCGCAAAGTTCGGAAAGGGCTAATAAGTCCCTGCATCACAGTGGGTTGGTTTGAAACCCCCGAGTGCCCACTGGCCAACCACTCCGATGACTTAGTAAGCGAATTAGACACAACGCCCTAAGTGCTGGAAACAGAAGGTCCTCAAATATTAAACAGGTGCATATGTCATTGATGACCATAGTATATCTATCAATACTCGTGTATGTGCCTGATTGAACAATGCATCAATGCAAAGAGTCGCTGCCAGGTTCATGCCACCCTGGTCTTTCAGTCCAATGAATATGCCTCGCCATCAATCCCTATGCCAATTCAACATAACGAGACCATTCATCCTTTGTCCCACACAAATACCTCCCCCCGGTCCTCTCAGTAGAAATACATCGCTGGTAGCTTCCAACCTTTACCTTCTCCTTCTCGAGTCTATCACTTATTTCCAACGAATTGCAATAAATGAGTGCACTGAAGTCCATCGTCGAGGCAGATATGGACCTCCCTGTGGTGCGTCAGGCATAGAGGATTAGCACCAGACCTAGGCGTACAATCCTTTGCGGCCGGAAGCTTGTCTACATCGCTCTGATCCACATGGACTTCCAGGCTAGGCTGGATTTCTGTTGATGACGGTGATAATGATTCGTAGTGCCATTTGCCAACGTTTCGAACACTGAATCTTGTACCGGCAGGAAGAGAAGTCGACGCGACACGAACGGTGGCGCCGTTTATACAGCGTATCGCCAGTCTGCCTTGAGAACCGAGAACCGGCCTGGCGTTGTTGCTTGCTATTTCCCACAGCGTGTATATTAGGGGAAATGACGGATTACGTGCCTCGTCGGCAAGATCAGCATCGTCGATATCAGGCATCGTTGTTTGGCTGGCCGGTTTAAAAGGACATTCCATGTACGTGTTGATCGTGGCCAAATAATTGACTTCATTGATCCACGCCAGACAGCGAATCTTAGATAGACAGCCTTCACATGCTGGCTTCCCGGGCATTGATATGCGGCAGCACAGCTGGCACAGTATGTCGGCGACGGCGAAGTAACGTGGATCGGTCGGCGCATACAAGTCACCTCTCGGGGGAATGGCGGCCTGGATATGTCGGTTAATCATACGGAGCTCTACGTCGCGAGGATCCATTGCGTTACTGTAAATGGCGATCAGTAAAGCTACAACTGTATCAAAAACTTTCTGGAGAAAGCACCGGGGTACGCACATGTTTGTAAGAGAATATTATATCGCTGATACGGTCAGCTCTGGCCAAAATGGATGCACTTGGGGCGGATTGACCGGTCATATAAGTATTGTTCAGACTAGAATCAGACGTGCTGCTTGAGCTGGCATTTGTTTTCGCCCTTGTGAGACTAATACATATCACTACCTGGCCAGTAACTACCTAGAAATGGATCGGTGGAAGCTTATTCTTCCTTCCTTTCACAGATCCTCGCCTTCCGATTTGTTTCCGCTCAGATGGGAAGCGGCCGGCTAGCACACCTGCTGTACCTAGGAGATTGGGTTGGACTCAACGTAAACATGACTCCCAATGATGTGAAATGCCACCAAAATGGGCAGACCAGAATTGTATCACGTAATATTACGGCTTCGCCAGATTATATCAGAATCGTAAACTTAACCCTGGGAGGTTGGAAAGATTGGTTGACAGGTACAGCTAGAAAGACGTGCTATCGACAATGCAGGTTCATAACACTACGATAGGGTCGACCAAAGGCAAACCTTCGATATCCATTACCCACACTTGAAGCCTTATTCAGGACCAACCCGTATATTGCCCAAAAGCAACGCATCTACGCTGTCTCCTGTTCCTAGCGGCTTATCCCCCCTTGGCAAGCAAAGTAAACAATTAGCGCTTCTCAAGCTCCCCACCTTCGAACTACGCTGCCCACCTGTGCTGGCAGCAACCAACTTGCTCGTTCCCTTATCAAGCACAACCACAGCACGATGATACTCCGGTCGTACTTTATCAAGCCTGAACTCCTCGCTCAAGGAGACAGGGACTTTCGTTAGTCCCACGGGCGTGATACCTGACATCTGATGCAGAGCGGGAAGTGCAAAGAGATGGAACGTGACGAGCGTTGAGGCTGGGTTGCCGGGGAGTGAGAATATGACCTTCGTTACCCTCTTGCCACTGGAGGAAGATGAATCTTTGATAGGCACTGTTGCGAATGTCGTTGGCTTGCCGGGTTTCATATTGACTCGGCCGAAGTGAATGGTACCGCCCAAGGCCCGCTCGATAGTCGGCTTGAGCAAGTCGAGTTCACCCATGGATACACCACCGCTTGTGAGTACGACATCTACGTGACCCAGTGCGTCGCGCAACGTCTGTTCAAGAGTCCCGGGTCGATCGGCGGCTATACCGAGATCTATGACCGAAAAACCCTGTTCACGCGCCGCAGACATGAGCGTGATGCGATTTGTGTCACGAACCTCGCCCAGACGGAGTGCACCGGGCCGGTCATGCTGTACGATCTCATCGCCCGTTGACAGAACGCCGACAACGGGCTTACGGAAAGTCTTGACCTCCGCAACGCCGACTGCAGCTAACAATCCGATTTCGCCGCCAACGGCAGAGATCTGCTCACCCTTTTGCAAGACAACTGTCCCCGCTTCAATATCACTTCCGACTTCGCGGATATTTTCGCCTACTTTAACATTGTCGGCGAGAATCTCGACTTCCCTCTCTTCTTTGCCGTCATCCGTCATTGTTTTAAGGATGGTGTCCTCGACCATGATGACTGACGTAGCGCCGTGAGGGAGTGGTGCGCCCGTCGTGATCCGCGCGACCTCTCCTTCTTTGAGAACCTTCTCCTCGCCGGGTGCGGCGTGGGAGATTGAGACAACGGGGAATATGCCTTTCATGTTCCCGTCTTTCGGCACGACAACAGCGTACCCGTCCACGATACTAGCTCGGAAGGCGGGAACGTTTTCTCGCGCTGTGACATCTTCGGCCAGGACGTGGCCGGGGAGTGATGTGTCCACTTTGGTGATGGTGATCTCTGCGCCTGGGATCTCGTCCGCGATCAATTTTAGTGCATCTTCTACGTCGAGCATCTTCCATGGCGACTCTCTGTTCCTCCTGCTTGGTCCGAGACTAGGGTCATTGGACAAAGGGTTTGAGCTGGGGGTAGTATGCCTGACCAAGTTACCATGACCATGGCCTTGACTGTGGCCGTGCTTATGGCTATGGTGGTGTCCATGGTGGTGATGGTGGTGACCTTGGGCCGATGCTTGCCGATCAGTGGCACTGATACCTGCGTCTTCTTCAAGCTTCTTAACTCCTCCCGCGTGTAAAGATCTTGAGTCCATGCCAGCGGCCTGTAAGCAAGCATGTGGTAGTGTCTTCAGAACAGCTTGCAGATTCTCCCTGGCCCCCTTCGGCGATCCTGGTAATGTGATGATGACAGACTTATTTCTTACACCGGCAACAGGTCGGGACATCATCGCGACTTCGAAAATTAGCATACGAGATCATCTGCTGTAAGATCGATAATGATGCTCGTGTTGCACGACTTACAAGGCGTAACGCTGAGCGACGCAGCTAACATGCCGTGGACGAGCCCCGCAGCAGACTTCTGTAAAAGAGGCGAGACGGCCTAAAAGAAGGTCAATTAATGTCGAAACCGACCCAACAGTAACGTTCAGAAGACTCACTTCTGGAGTGATATCCGCCGTAGCAAACCCCGTACCCCCGGTCGTGACGATGAGATTGACATCATCGGCGCCGTCGGCCCAGAGCACAATCTGGCGCTGAATCTCCGTGACGATATCGGATACAATTTTTTTGTCTACCACTTCCCATTTCTCATCGCCTTCCTTCTCAATTACATCGCTTAGGATGGCTGATGATGTATCTGTTGAGGGATCTTTGGTGGCTGTAGTCGAGACGATAAGTAGAGCCACCTTAAGGCGTTGCGCCCCCGCCATGTTTGAGTCAGAGACCGACGTCACCGCCCGGCTTTGACTAACTTGTGAGGGTAGATTGGAACTGAAGTTTAGGCTAGCGCGGCGACTGCGGGATATTTCTATTCACAGCTATCTACGACGAAGGATCTCCGCAGATATGAATCGAAATGTTGCATTTCGGACGCTGGTTTGTAGATGTTAGAACCTGAATCGTCAATGCGGCCTCAGGCGGATTAAGCAGTACAGTGCTGAAAGTGGCTTGGGGCGCACTGCACACAGTATCTGACAATTGGCAACCTCCGATACCGTCCACCCGGAAAAGCAGCACGGAGCGAGTGTTCTTCCAGGACACTTCGCTCAGCGTCTTACATGCGACAAACACACTTCAGGCTTCGAATCATAGATGGTGTGTATGCTGCAATCCCGGGCCTCTCCCACTCTTCCCCATCAATGCCAAAGGAGCCTCCAAAAGAAGCGTCTGAGATTTTCAAGACGTCTAACCCTCCGTTCGGAGTTCTACAGATATTGCTGCTTTCAAATTGGCGGTTTTATCATCAATGTTTTAATTCCCCATGACCGTCTGTCCATAACGAAAGAAGAAGAAAAGCTTGATGTCAAGAACATCACTGAGTTTTGTTTTATCTCTTTATCATTGGACTTTGAGGGTGTTGGGTCAATGGCATAATGTCTGCTTGTTGTGGCGGTTGTAAATAGACAGTTGGTACCCGTCCAATTTTCTTCAATGTCGGTAGATGTCCCAATTCAAAAGGAAGAGTAAGAATCTTGAAGAGAACACAAGGACATGTCAAGATACTCGTCTTCGACCTAACAGATATTCTCCAGGCGAACTTTAAGCAAGCAGATATGTCATCGGCAAGTAATCTCCGACGACCAGGAATGCGGTACCACGCAAAGAAAATTAAAGAACAGAGAAAAGAAAATGACTTAACATAACACCTCACCGGTAATGAACCAATAGCCCATCATTCCCAACCGCGCGACAACCCACATCGCCATCTCCGTCCCAGACGTCGACGCCGTGCGGAAATGGTACAGTGAAGTAATGGGCCTCGAGTCCATAGCGCCCATGCACACAATGTGCCAAACCGCCAACCCCTCAGCTCCCATCTTCAAGATCTACGACTCCGCTCCCAAGGAAGTCAACGTAGGCTTCATGTCAACAGGGAACGGCATAGGGTTCAAGATTTTCGAATTTTGTCGACCCGCCTCACAGAAAACCGGAACCGGCCCGGCACGGTGAATTTGAATATTGCAAACGCGCGGCTTCTTCCATATCTGCGTCACGGATAAGGACCCGTATGGGTCGAAAAAGCGGGTTGTGGACAGTGGAGGGAGCGCGATTGGTGTCACGGCGAAGACGATGGGGAGTCAAAAGCTTGTTACGAGAAAGCTCCTTGAGATAATGTTATCGTGTTGTTGAGCATTAATTTTGATCGGTTAGCTACTCATGCTGCCCTGTAGAACAGAAGGTAAGAAAAAGATAGAAAAAAAGACGATTTAGTTGTCATGCCTTTCGTATTGCCTGTTGTACTGCACTAGTTCTGTAAACCCTCAATTGCTAGGGTTGACAGAAACCACGCATTACGCATTACAGGGTACTTTCCGCGATGCGAGCTAGGTGACTTATATGGAGCATAGGGTTGAATCAATGTCTACACACCATAGGCCAACTGAGAAGATACAAGTTCTACTAAAAAAGAAGTACATACTCACGTGATGAATGATAAAAACCCTTGAGCTAAATGAACTCGATGCGGACTGTTCGAAACGGCCGTCCAACGTCCCGTTCGAAGTGAGGAAAATCCCGGAGGTTGCCCATTAAGGGTAAATGACTCACGCAATGCGTAAAGATGATCTGATCAGATTGATTAGATCAAAAATTATTCAGCTGTAGGGTGATCCCTTGGAGGAATGTAGCTGCCTAGCAGATCTTGGTATGGATTCGGGGTCTTATTCGGTCGGAGTGCCACTAAAACTCGGGGATCGGGGGCCAGAAAACTCGGAGTCGGAGATAGCGCCAAAACATCGGAGGACCGTAGAGGCACCGAGGTTATGGGACATGGTTGAGAAGAGAAGGGTAGCAGGCTGTATATCTTAGATATTAGAGACTATCCGTGTGTAAGAAGTATTTAAATGATAGAGAGTCCCCAGAAACGATGGGCTTCGATCCAAAGGCTCAGGGCATCATCATCGCCCCTTAGCAGACTCTCTCTCACTACCCAGCATCTCATTAACACGATCAATCACATCCTCACACCCCTTTCATATCACCTCGAATTTCTCACTTCACAACTCCAAACCTACCTATCAAAGGACAATAAACACCATGGCAGCGCCTCAGCAGAAATCCATCACCGAGCTAGCAACGCTCATTGCCGAGAAAACAAAGCAAATCGAAGATGGCATGAAGGGTCAGCCGGGTGGGGATTTCACCCTTACGCACGGCAAGGCTCCCCTCGGCATGAAGATGGATGCCTCGCTCGAGGCAGTCAGAGACGAGATGGTGGAAATGATGGATGAGTTGAAGGCCCGGGTTCTCCAACCCTTTGGATACATGGCTACACTGCTTTTGCCTAATGTTGGTGATATCCTCTTCCTTTTCTTACCTTTGCTCTACGTCTTACCACTCTCTCTCACCTACATCATAATGTTTCAAGACGAAGAGGAATTTTTTCGCGACTGACTTACATATTGACGCATATCTGAACAGGCAGCCCTGACAGTGGTCTTCCACTGTATCTACGCCTTCGACATCGCCTCGCACGTCCCACTCACCCCGGGCGAAAGCATAACCTATGAAGCGCTGGCGTCCAAATGCGGGATGCCCCTCGACGATTGCCGCCGCGTATTACAGACGGCTATCGCCTTCCGCGTCTTCGAGGAAGTCGATCCCTCCGTCTCGTTGCGCCACAACGCCGTCTCAGCTTTCTTCGGCGTCGCCCCCGGCGCACGGGATATCTGCGGCTTACTCACTGAGGAGCAGGTCGGCCCCGCGACGAAGTATGTCGAGAGTATTCGACGTTTCCCGGGTAGTGGTGAGCCGGGACATTCAGCAGCGATGATCCTGGAGCGATTCCAGCGTGGTCTGTCGAATGAGGCGGAGAAGATAAAGGACCCTAGTAAAGGTCTGTTTGACCTCGTTGCGGATGATGAGAAGCGCGTTACGCGGTATAGGAATGCGATGGGCATGTCTACTCGGGCGCCGGGATACGGTTATCACTTCTTCTTAGATACCGTGCCGTGGTCGGATGCGGCTCAGTGTCCCAAGACGGTCGTAGATATCGGCGGTGCGGGAGGTGATGTATGCAAGCAGATTCTTACGCGCCATCCGAATATTGACTCCGCCACCGTGCTGGACCTCCCCGAAGTCGTAGCCACGGCCGAGACGCCCTCTGAGCTCGAAGGACGACTGAAGTTCGAGCCGTACAACTTCCTCACCCAGACTGTGCCCAAGAAAGGCGCAGACGCGTATATTTTTCGCCACATTTTCCACGACTGGAGCGACCAGTATGCTGTTAAGATCGTCAAGAACCTAGTGCCGGCGCTGAAGAAGGGTTCCAAGATCTGGATCTCGGAAGTCGTGATGCCTGAGCTGAGCGAGAGCACGCATATTGCCGATCAGCGAAGACGCGGGGCGGACTTGCTCATGAAGGTTGCGTATAACGGCAAGGAGCGCAGCAAGAAGGGGTGGGAGGCAGTTTTCGCCGAGGCCGATAGTCGATTGAGGCTTGTCAGTGTTGTGCAGCCCAAGGGGGCACAGGATGCCGTCATTGAGGTTGTTTTTGACGATTAAGAGTTGGACAATCTAAGCCGATGAGACAAAAGGCTGATCTGTATTCTCATATCCCACCTTCATGTATAGTAGACAAATCTTTCAAATATAAAGGATTACAAATGGTTGTTCAGTAAACCTCTCAAGCTACTCAAAAGAGTGGATTCACAAGAAGACAGACGTAAGAGACGATCCTCCGGACACATTGGCAGACAGTACATATGGACAGAGAGAGAAGGAAAAAAATACTGCTCGGCATACGGATATTTACCTGACGTGGGTTTATTATATCTGATTCCTCACACGACTAAGAAAATATTGAAGGCCAGGAAAGAAGCTGTGCCTGTGAACTTCGGTCTAGGGAGTGAATAGGTGTGGAGAGACGAGAGCCCGGCAAAAACGCAAGTATAGTGCTCCTTAAGCCGGTACACTATACAATTAATGTCAACCCTTGGTTTCTTCTCTAGATGTTTGTCTCTTCCCTGGATATCTTTAATGTTTCTCTCACCCATTCGAGTTTTGTCCTCCCCATACTTTCATGGTGAAAGCATTCGCATAGAGGTAGCTTAAAAACGGCTTAGAAATAATATTTAGTAAGATTGAAGTTATATAGCATAAGAAATTAGATATTACTCAACTTATCGGTTTCGTATATCCGGCTTTTGCGCATCAGCCGGCGCAGCGCGACCAACCTGTAATGGGAGCCTCAACTCAGAGATTATTGGGGGCCAAATTGAAAATCAATGTTGGGGTCCAAATCCCGGTCCATCTAGCTGCGTCATCTTCCTTTCCTCCCTCAAATTTAGACGTCGGGCATTTGGGAGACAACTTGAATAACGACACTCGACATATCAGACATCACTCTCGGCGCTAAACATGGACGCCGCCATCAGCACTCTCCTGAACGAAGGAGTGTCAGTGCTGAAGATTGGCGACAAGGACTACGAGCGCTCCGTCGCAACTTCTAACCTGCTGTACCGATTCTTAAGGCCCGGCTGCGTAGTGCAGCCCACGCAGATCTCCGAGGTCCAAACAGTCATCCGGGTAGCCAAATCCCAAGGCATCGCCGTGACCATCAAGAATGGCGGCCACTCGTACACGGGGTCCTCTATCGCCAAGGACGGCATCTCTCTCGACCTGTCCAGACTGAACAACGTCACCGTCGACATGGATGCCGAGACCATGACTCTGCAGGGCGGTGCACTCTGGGGACATGCGTACAAGGCCCTCGTCAACGGCAGCTACAGCGGCTACCTTGTCAACGGCGGGCGATGTGCCACCGTGGGAGTCAGCGGCTTTATTCTCGGGGGCGGCTTGGGCCCATTCACTAGGAGCTTCGGCATGGGCTGCGATGCCCTCAAGGAAGCGACTATAGTCACCGTTGACGCGCGGGTCGTGAAAGTGCGGGATACAGATAAGCGCAGCACGAAGGAGGGCCGGCTTTTCTGGGCTCTCTGCGGTGCCGGGGGCGGCAACTTCGGCGTCGTGATCGAGACGAAGCTCAAGCTCCAGAGGCTGTCGAACGACGATGGTCTTGTAGTCTCGGGCCGGTATGCCTGGTATCCGAAGCCGGACAACGCGGCAATGCAAGAGTTTAGGGAGACCATGGACGAGTTCTACTCTACGGACTGGCCCGACCAGATCACGATTGACACTATCTGGAGGTGGGAACCGTCACGGACCGACAGCGAGATAGGCGTAGAATTCTTCATCCATTATGACGGAGACAAGATCGCCTTTGACCAGCTGATCGACAGCTCGATCCACCGCGCGGATCTCGCTAAACAAATCAAGCGTCGCTCCCTCGCGGAGGACTCTACCCTTTATCTACACGAGTCCCTCGTGACCCAGTGGTCCGAAGAGACCATCCGGGCGTTTCCCACAAACCCGTCCTACAGAATTTACAGCTCATTCGTGATTGATAAAGCCAAAGATACGATCCCGAAGATTACATCTGCCATCCACTTTGAGATAGTGGTGTTTCGGGAGCAGTTCTCCAACGAACAGGCCATGCTCGAAGTCACGTGGATCCACGGAGGAGGCAAGGTAACTAAGAAACGGGTTGCCAACGCCACCGCCTTCCCATGGCGTAGTGGTATCTAGCACGTTTATATCATGATCCGGTGGCAAGCGAAGTGGCTAGAGCACGACATGCGGCAGTTCCTGCGGCAGTTTCGGACCAAGCTCCGACCATACTCCATCAACGGGCTGGCGGCAATCGTCAACTTCCCCGACGAAACCCTGTGCAAACATGTATACGAGCGGGCCTACTATGGCGACAACCACGTGGAGCTGAGGCGCGTGAAGGGCCTTTGGGACAAGGACAATTTCTTCAAATGGGACCAGAGCGTTCGGTTGCCCCAGCTTTATCCTGATACTGGCGCGGCTGCGAGTGATCAAGGAACGAACCAGCAAGACGATGCCACGCATTGCGACGATATTATATCTCTAGATTCATGTGCAGGACAGCAGTGGGAATACTTTGAGCCCCCTCCAGCGCGGGAGATCCTTGACTTGGACATCACAGGAGGGGCACGGAGGGTTCGAACACTGACTGACTTGGGATTTTAGTGTCATTTTGGGTTTCCCAATTATTCAAACTAGAATATTCATGAATATGGTTTTTTTTCACACCCTCTGTGTTTACAACCGTCATGTTACCATTACTCAACCCAACCCCTGACCCGCCGGGGGCGTTGAGGTGATCATGGCAGGATTGGCGCATAAACTACTCCAAGCTTAGTGATTGGGTACCGAGTCACACCTCCCTCTGTCACAGAAGACCCAGCGGTGCCATGAAATCCAACAATCCGCCAACCTTCGGGTGCGGTGAAAGCCATCGTTTCTCCCTTGATAGCCCCTTTGAAGGGTGTATTGTTTAGAGATGTTATGAGTCGAATAGAGGTTACAGCAGAAAGGGAGCTGTCCCGTGTCACGATTACCTGGGTCAAATACTCCCCTTCTTTGAGGTTAATGTGGTCGTAATTGTTGAGGTCGTGATAAACAGATGGCAACCGTATTATGGGAATGCTGGTAATGTCTAGTTGAATCAACTGGATTTGAGGTTTGGTGCTATTTAAATTGTAATAGCACCAGACCCTTCCAAGATGCCCAAGGCTGCTAGGCGAAGTTGGCAAGTGCTCCAAGCAGGAGAACATGGTATCTGTCCCATTTGTAGTGACGGTGGTTCCAAAGAGACCGCTTGCCATGTACGATCCCATACTAGCGGCGGTAGAAGGAATGTCGGCCCTATGGCGTGGTCAGTTGAATTTGAGTAGGATATAGTGAATGATGAAGATATGAGACGTGCCGCGGTGCAACGGTTGTAGAGCTAGATGTAGAGCTTGATGTAGATGCGTTCGCAGGCGCCGGTGTAGGCGTGGGTGTTGGGGCCGGAACCTCGGCGTCGAAGTCCTGAAGGGCAGCAGTGATGTCGCTAATGTCGTAGTCGATGAATTGTTGATCACTCTTCTTCTCGTTAATGAACTTTTGTACCAACTCGGGCCTGCTATTGAATAGAAGATGGCACTTGTACGCCGTATCATCCACCTCTGTCAGCTTGCTAGTTCGGGCAACAGTGTATCCCAGCTCCGCGAACTTGGCAATGTAATCCGCAAGACTTGTGCTCCCCTGATGGTAAGTGTAAAAGTCTTGCAAGACCTTGATGCGCCATCCTTTGCCCAGAGCGTGCTCTTTAACCTTGTCTCGGAAGGTATCCCAGTCGTCATTGTCGAGGGTCCGACGGTTCTGGGTGTACCACGTGGAGATACGCTTTGAATCTTCGAGAGTACGAGAGACTGAAGCCATGGCTTTATGGATCTTCTGCTTGCTTGTCAAGCTTGTATTGGGGTTTGTATCATTGTACGCCTCGAAATCTTCTTCGCATCTGCTCAGCCAGTCCGATATTGCCCCCGCTGTCAAGGGCCCGACAAAGGATTCGATGGCCATTTTCAATGATGTCTATCTTGATTTAGCGATATTGCGTTGTCGGAGACGCCAGGAAATAAAGGCAGATGGAGATCAATTGAGAATTCAGTCCTTGGAGGGGGTACATATAGAATCTTGCAGCACGTTGAACGAGTAGTCAGATCGCTACTGTTTGATTAGGTAACTTCGACGTTATTCGGATTGCTGTTGGGCCGCTTTTGGGCCTTTTTTGAAGTCCTGCCGTATGGAACAGCTAGTCAGCCCTTTAAGATCGATTTCAAAAGGCCGCGATAGCTTAGATTTGCTTTATTGGCCTTTAAGCAACCGTTGTCAATTGCGCAATCGCCGGGTTTGGTTCAAGATGCTAAAGCGCGCCGGGAAAGGTATCAGGCGCCCATTATAAGGAGTCTGTAAGACGCAGCTGAAAAGTCTCCAGCTTCTACCTCCACCGCTTTCGCCTAGCCCCCATGACCAAGATCAGGCTCGGTTACATTACGCCTGGCAGAATCTGTCAGAAATAAGCAATGAAATTGGTAGGTAGGGTTGCGTGCATTCTGTTCAGCTTGCGTGTCCCTTAGTTGAACATGCATACTGACTATTTGGATGTATGTTGGAGATGCTTATTCAGCTCATTTAATAGAATAACTCGTTTGCAGGCTTATTTCCAATATCTTCATGTCTGACACAGTCGAGACCTCGGATGTGCAAATACATGTAGTCATGATATTGCACTATACTCGTGCTTACTCCGTACAGTATGCTTATATAAGATAGTGTCAAATTAGTCTACACACTGTATAATCACGCTTCAATCAAGCTTAACCCCACCAACCCCCTGCATGTCTTTTCAAGTTCCTTATCGCGTTCCAACTCAACTTGAAGCTCGATAACCAATAACCTGCATCAAGACCGTAGAATTTCGTGTCGGGGGCATCAACACAGCCAACGATCAATCCAATCCTGATCTGACCTAGCGGCACCTGATCACCACCAGACGAAGCATGTGCCTCTGATTGGCTCGGCAGATCACAATGGTGAGAATCAAGGAGCGCTATCTGCTCGTGAACATCCTCTACCCGTCTAAGCTCGGAACCAAGCCCGAACTGCCAGACGTCGTTGTCGTCCACCAGCCTACCAGCGACCAACTAACGGTCCAGAACCTCCTTCGCGCCATTCGTACCGAGGTAGCTACTCTCTTTGGCGATTACGGTTCAGGAGCGCTTGAGGGTGGTAACATGTCAAGTGAGTGGCGCCATCCGCCCATGCGATACGCTACGCCCATTATGTTATCCACTAATCATTGCCCGTATGCAGTCAAGTACCTGTCCCCAGCAACGTCGACATTTATCATCAAGATCTCCCGAGCTGCCTACCGATTCGTTTGGACGGCCCTGACCTTCATGGACTGCGTCCCTATCAGGAATGGCGAGCCTTGTGTCTTCCGCGTCGTCCATGTCAGTGGCACGATCCGAAAAGTAGAGGAAGAGGCTGTTCGACGAGCGCGCAAGCTCATATTCGAGGCGCAGTGTGGACAAGTCGAGAAATCATCCGACTCTCTTAGCAACATCTTCGGTACATCGAAGAGACCACAGCGAAATGCTGTCGCTGCGGCATCAGAGGATGAGGGTTCGGCCAGTGATGTGGAGATGGCGGAAGTTGGCGCTGATTGAATCATGTGGTAATACATGGTTTTGCTGAACCACACATCTTGAAACAACCATTATATTGTGTCGACACTACAGTTGATCACCGCTGCCGCCGCACGACTTTGACCCCGCTATCTCCTGTAAAAGGGGGCAGGCCGTCGAACTCGTCGTCATCGTCGTCTGGAATCAGATCCGGCGTAGCTGTACCCGTGGCAGCGCCGGCCGTGCCCTCGTCCATGCGCATCTGCTCATCTTGGTCCTTCTGCTCTGCAGCATCATATTCATCTTTAGCATCGACCCATCGCTCCTGAATGTCCTGGACCTCGAGCATGGATGACTCGTTGCGCATAGCTATCTGCCATACGCTGTCGTTTGCGCCCTCAGCACCACCGAATATGTACCCTCCTGCCCTGTCGATAACGCGCAAGAGGTGCATCATGCTCTTTTTATTCTCGACGGCGAGGACTTCGAATCGGACAAGCCCAAAGCTCTCGACAAGATCAGCAACGGCCTGGTTGAGACGGCCAAACTTTTCACTTCTCATGACGGAGGATTCCTCTTCGAGATTCGACATGAGGTATCCCAGATCCTGTACTTCGGTGTAGAAATCGAGGTTGAATGGCAGAGGGTCGTATGAGGCTATCTTGTCGATTTTGGTGAGGACGTTGATGTGAGGGAGGTCCATTTGCAGCATGGCTCGGAGGGTAAGAAGAAGGTTGGAGATGTAGAGCGAGGGCTGAGTGAGGCAGAAGCTGTCGGACAGATGGACAACTACAAGCTATGGTACCGTCAGAGAATGTAGAATAAGAGACCTCATGGCTTCTCTGCCTACCCGATATCCTAGCTTCTGCAGCTTGAAGAAGATGTTGCGGAGAGAATTGTGGTGGGTGTAAAGTTCGACTTGGCCAGGGCAGTCGAAGAGGATGTATGATTCCTCAAGCTGCTTGAGGCCGTCTTCCAGCCATTCCATATTGTGCTCCAGCTCTTCAAAGGCATACAAGATGCCACCATTGGGGCCGAGTTGGTCATCGCTCATGATTTCCTCCAATGTCAGGAGATGGCGGATGTCGAGGGCACAGGGATAGTTGGTCTTATCGTTGGCGGGGTCTAGGTTCACTACCGAACACTCGCGCCCGATGGCATTCATGAACTGCTGCGCTGCAAATATAGAATGAGCATGCGACCATGACGAAGACCAGTTTTGAGAGCTGCAACTTACTGCCGTCGCAATATGTGCTCTTCCCTGCACCGGGGCTACCCAGGACAAGCTGGGCGAATGGCATGTTCAGGGCGGTGGAATCAGTAAGGCAGAAGAAAATGGAAAGAGAAATGTCTCCGTTGCCACCTTTTTGCGCCCACCTCTTTCAAGTATTAAGACCAAGATAAATAGGTTGAAGAAGAAAAAGAAAAGAAAAAAAGAGGCCGACGCTGCTGGAGCTCATCTCAGCTTGTGAAGACTCAAATGCGCTGAATGCCCCTCAATTACCCAGCGGCCGCCCCTCCATTGATGACCTAACGCGCAGAGCTCTATCAGCTACCCAATCGGCGGTGGATCCCGAGAGAGATAAATATGGGGCAACCGATCGAAGCTTGTTTACTTGGACGTCTTTTCGTCCAGAAGCTGCAGTTGCGACAACATTGAACCCTTCAACTTCCATCGTGCCTCCCGTTCAACAACCAAGATAACCAAAGACCTCACTTTCAAGATTTCACCATATTGAGATTCATCGGAATCTAGAAACCACACAAAATACTGCGAACCAAAAGGCGGCACATACCAAAACAACATGCCACCAGGTAAAATACAACAAGAATCCCCTTAGCAACCACACCCAAATCCAACATATACTGACCCAGATCGCACTTGCAGCACCACAATTCGAGCTCTCGCAGCCTCCCAACGATGCCATATCCTCTTTAGTATACGCGCCTACCTCCCCTACGCGGCTGCTCGTCTCATCTTGGGATAAGAATGTCTACCTCTACGACACCACACGGTCCGCCGACGACGCAGACTCCCACGGCTCCCTGCTTCAGACCATCGAGCATCGCGCTCCAGTCATGGATGTCTGTTTCGGCGAGAGCGACGACGAGGCTTTCAGCGCCGGCATGGATTGGCAGGTCTTGAAGCTCGACTTGACGAGTGGTGAGAAGACGGTAATGAGCAAGCACTCGGCCCCTGTACGGAGGGTTGTTTATAGCCCTCAGCATTGTACGTCCTCTCGAGATGCTGACTCGCCCCCACCTCTAGAAGTAGAATACTAACAAATCTACAGCTCTCTTAACTTCCGCCTCCTGGGACAGCACCCTCCACATCCACGACCCCAAAACCCCCTCCCAAGAACACCTCAGCATCACCCTCCCGGGCAAACCCCACGCCCTAGCCGCGAGTCCTTCAAAGCTCATAGTAGCCATGACCTCTCGCCTCGTGCACATCTACGACCTAGCCGCCTTATCCACAGCCCTATCCTCCCAGACCCAAACACCCCCCGCGCCCTGGCAAGAACGCGAATCCTCCCTCAAATTCCTCACCCGCGCCGTAGCCGCCATGCCCAACGACGCCGGCTACGCCACATCGAGCATCGAAGGTCGCGTCGCCGTCGAATTCTTCGACGCCTCAGCCGAATCCCAGAGCCGGAAATACGCCTTCAAGTGCCACCGGCAACAACAAACCCAGGACGGCGCTGCGGCCGCGACAGATGTAGTGTACCCCGTCAATGCCCTAGCTTTCCACCCGACATACGGCACTTTTGCGTCAGGTGGCGGTGACGCTACGGTTGCGCTTTGGGATGCGGATGCCAAGAGGCGCATGAAGGTTTACCAGAAGTTCCCCGATAGTGTGGCGGCGCTGGCGTTTGCTCAAGGCGGAAGGCAGTTGGCTGTGGGGGTTTGTCCGGGCTTTGAGACTGGTATGGAGGATTATAGTGGCGAGGGACGCACGCGGATCTTGGTTAGGGAGTTGGGGGAGAATGAGGCATTGCCTAAGGGGAAAGGGAAGTGAGAGCACCTTAATAAGTCAGTTCCGAGTCGCTGTCAAAGGTGACTGCGCGTATCGCGTTAAGTTGTCTTCCAGGGATATACTTTCTTATATAATGGAAGGATTGCCATCTGAGTAGATGTTCATCGAGGATGAGGGGTACTATACCCTGTTCCCAGGCTTGATAAAAAGAGTCGGGAAGACTGTGTAAGCCTATGTAATAAACCAAGTGCAATATTCAAAATTCATTGAACTAAACGTCTGTCTAACGCGATGGATTGGAATAACTCATTAGGTGTTTGACAGACATTGACGTTACGACCAAATTGCCTTTGCCCGTAGCCTTCATGAAAGGAAAGAAGATTGCAACACAAGATTCAAGAGAATATTGTAGCTATCTAGGATGAGAATGCAGACTCTTGTGCAAAGAAAAGAGGCCAGGATGACCGACAGGACCTATGAAGAGAGATACATGTAAATCATGATAGCGCATTGCATGCTCGTCTTCTACATGTTGTTGGTGGAGAGGAAACACAGTCCTTCATTCAAAACCATCATGACAATTCAGCCCTCTTCAATTCAAATCGAAGCACACTTGTAAGGAAAAGAAAATCCCTTAAGCTGTAATTCCTCGTTGTATATTCCTTTCAGTTTTGCATGCGCCATTTCGTAGACCAGACAAGTCTCCAGCCCAGTCCCACTGCAGCCCTCAGCAACACCTGGTCCTTGGGTTGGTATTCCTGGCGCTAGTTGTGGCCTGCTGATTAGAAACTGCCGTTAAAGTCAAAGTTGGGTCCAAGGTTAGGGTCAAAGTTGAAGTCGGAGTCAGAAACATTGTTGCCAAAGTCGAAGTCTTGAAGCACCAGATCGCCGTTGAAGTTATCATCCTCTGCGACAGCCCCGTGGGTATAGAACCCCTGAATAGAGCTGGCAGACACGACGTCGGCCTCCTCAATAGACATCTGGTGGAAGAACATGAGATGCTCATGCATGTCAATCTGCTGCAAAAACCCGAACTGGCCATACCTTCCGCATCCTGGGACTGGACAGGGTGTTGTGGGCCATTGAGGTCCTGGAATTGAGAGCAGGTTGAACCCGGGTGTGAGGTGTTGCTCGGCTGTCATAGTAGTAGTCGAAGCAGCTACCTCCAGGCCTTGCAAGGCTAGCTGGATTTCCGGGAGTGGGGTTGGCTCAATATTGGGTGCGAGTTGCTCGGAAGCATCGTGTCCTTGCTTGTGTCCATGCTTGAGATGTTGCTTGAGGTGTCCGCGACGGTGGAATGCATCCCCACAGACATTACACAGGAACTTTTTGTCTGGATTGGTTTGCTCCCGGATGTGACGGTCTAGCGTATCGGAACGGGTGAAGCGGCGTCCGCAGATGCAGCCGAATGGGCGATGCCCTGTTTGCTGGCCATGTGTTCGGAGCAATACGTTGGCGTTATATGATTGGTCGCATTCTATGCAGCTCTCTGCGTGCCGTCTTCAGCCTCCGATGTCAGCCAGGAAAAAAAAAAAACCTACCGTTGCCCATGGCCCACACGACCATGGGGAACAGCATTGGTTGGGTGAGAATCCTTCTGAAGGGTCTGTGAAGCCTCTTCTGCCTGCAGGCCAAGTACATCGAGGTACCCAGCCATCGCGTGTGGTGATTGATTATCGTGATATGTAAAAAGCCCCACAAGATTATATAAAGAAGGCATGCAAGTGGATGATAAGTCTGCTATAAGTCTGCGAGGAACGCATCTCACAGAAGGGGGATGCCTTGCTCTTGTGTTCGAAGGACAGGCTCCAAGGCCGAGTACATGAGGACTTCCCCGTCCACCCTACAGAGACCTCGCTAGGGTGGATGGTGGCTTGGGTTGCATGGTCGACGTCAAAGCCGAGTCAAAAAGCAGAGCTGGATCCTCAGGAAGCAATTGTTGGTGTTGAAGTGTCTCTGGCCCAAGCTGTCCAGTTCCAAGCTGGGCTTATAGAAGTATTGGTTCATGGAAGCTCAAGAGCATTCCCGATGAGAGCTTGCCTATCTGGTTGGAACGTTCTAAGTTCTAGTAACCCTAGCTCATAGAGCTTTAAGGTTAACCCTGAGTATTGGCGTTGAAGTCCGTGTTGACAAGGAATCCAACGCTGGAGTTATTTAAGTCGAACTAATCAAAGTCACGAGCCTCTACTGAATCTGCAATATTAGGAACTCGACACGGAGAGCCCGTGCTGACTCACCACGGCGGCTCGTGGCTGTGCGGCGGCCGCCGGCGAACTTAAGATAGAAATAATGTCATACCGTATCCTTAGATATGTATTCATTGGCTAAAGGGGGCTTCCCTGGTTCACTTTCACACGGCATTGATCACGGGGTGTCCCCCACTGCTTATGATCCAACTTTCAACCTTAAGTTACCTGACCTTAGCCTCATCTGCCTTAGTCGACCCTAAGGTAGTCGAAAGATTCGCCATCGGTATCACTCGACGAGGATTATCCATCCTCGGATAATTTACCTCTCATCCTTTGTCAACATTCCTACTTTTCTTACCTGCTGAAGCGCGGTCAAACATTATTCTTCTCTTCAATCACGCACCGTCGATTCATCTTCTATCTACTTTGCTCCAGCAAACCATGGCTTCTTCACTACCACCGCGACGCAAATCGTCCATCGAGAGACTCCACCGACTTGATGTAGAAATGTCGCCGTTGCGTACCCGTGGACACAAGAAGAGATGCTGTGGTCTTTGCGCACGTCGGCGGAAGGAGAACATCGCCTCACGATGTATCGGAACGGCGTAGTACGTGGGTACCCCATACAGATTGGCAAGCCACTACATACTTGAGATGGACCTCATCGATTTCCATGATACATGCAACAAAACAGTGCCGATCTACATCTTGGCCGGCAAAAGCGCTCTTTTATTGAATACGGTGCTCCACAATTACATCTATCGCAAGTGGTTCCGCCCCTATCGTAGCGAGATTGAATACGATCGCTTCTTCTGCAAGTTCATCATCGCCGGCAGCCTCCCCAAAGAAATCAGGCTTTCACATTCCACTACTGCTACGATGATCTCGATAAACAAAGACGTTTGCGCTGAGACGGATAAGGCTCGCTTCAAATATGACCAGTTGCTTGTCAATGGCGGCTTATGTCTGCCCTGGAGTACCGAGTCTTTAAAAGAGAACCAGTTCTACATTCTACAGCCCTTGTTCCGAGCAATACTTATCCTTGTCTCCTCTTGGGACTACCAGCTCGAAGACTCTAGTACTGTAGGCACAATTCCTGTCTATTTAGTTCTTACCGGCATAACCGACGGCCTGAGTGCGCCAATCACCTTCGAATCAATCTCAGGGAAAATAGATACCGATGTTGGAGACATGCCCGGGACAGTCAAAACCACACTGGAGACGGCGGTCAACTTCGTCATGGGTCTGGAGGCCAGGGAAGCTGCAGCATTCGGCCTCCAGCCTGACCCGGTCGCGTCGTGGAAGCCGCGCGGGGACGTTGAAAGGCTTGTTGAAGGGCCTAGCTCTCGGTTTGTCGACACGGACAGATTTCCACATTGTGGGGGGGGGCTCAGGACACGATTGTAACTCTCGATTGATGGTGTTACATGAAGAACGGGCGTTTCGGACACCTCGGTATAGGTAGATTGTAACTCTTCAGCCCAAGTGCAGGGGCTGGATACTCAAGAATAACTCTTCTGCGAGAATTACAGAATACACTTATTTATTATTTGCAAACCTACTAGATAAGGTAGCTTGTACTTACCTGATAATAACATTATGTGTGAATAGCTTTACCCAATGGGGCATATGTGGCATAAGGGACTCCAATTTCCGATGCTAGAACCTCTAGTTGAGGCCTCTATCCCCAAACTTCGACATTTGTATGCAACATCTTCTTTGGGATTAAAAGACTGAGTAGAAACGTCCTCAATGAAGCCGATGCTCATCATGGATAAGCCATGAGAGTACAGGAGATGTCCATCGCGGTCGATCTGTTGGACGAACCCGTACAGACCAACCTACCAAATTGCATGGCCGGGCAGAGAGTTAGCCAGCGAGGCTCGTCTTGTGGTGCAAGAGCCGAACCAATTGCCTGGGAGACTCCAAATACATGAGTATATTCATTCTAAAGGTGGCGTTGGTGCATAGGGTGGTGCATGATCCCAACGCAGGCCACTCGAGCCGAATGGCAAATCTACGGTCGCCGCAGAAATTGAGACACAGGGGACTTCATCATCTACTTTCAAAAAGGAAGTGTCGAAAACTCGGCAACCACAGATCTAGGTGGCTGCCAGGTACTGTAAGGTTCCAAGGAGATTATCCATTGTCTTTGATATGTATCATAAATCAGATATCAGGAAAGTCATGAATCATCGAGTTGAAATAAGCCAGTGCACTTCTAAATACCAAGCAAAACACAACCGCAGCTAAGAAAGGAAATCAGAAGTGTAATGGGGGAAAAAGACCGCATGAAAAACTTCCAGACCCCCTTTTTAGCATGAAACTTGTCCCATTACTGTATCAATTTTCCGCGCAGAGTGAAATAATACCCTGAACTGAGGTTGGCTGGAGGTTAGCTGATATCGAAGTTGAAGCCAAAGCCGTCGTCATTGTTGTCGATGTTGAAGTCGATGTTATCATAATCAATGCCACTACCAGCGAAGTCATACTGTCCGTATCCGGCTTCAAGGTCGAAGTTGGTTGCCGAGGCGTCCATATTGACGTTGAAATCTTCCATATCGAGGTACTCGTTATTGAGAATCGGATCTGCATCGCCATACACGTGACCGTTGTAGACGGACTGCTGTGCATACTCGGTCACTAGTGTCTGTTGCATGTTCATGATAGGCATGGCCTGAGCAGGGATGGGAGAGAAACCACTCTGATTGACTTGAACCCTCGCTTGGTTGACGGGCACGAGTCCGTGGGCGTGAAAGATATGCTCGTTCAGAGTCTCCTCGTCGAACAAGCTGAATCCACAGTCACGCATGGGGCATGGCAAGTATCCTGGGTTGGGCCCCGGAATTGCGGCAGGGGCCGGCGCGTAAGGTAACGGCTGCTGTAGGAGGGCTGGTGCTGTTCCATGCGACTCTGTATCGTCATAGTGATTACAGGTAGGTAGGCCAGGCTCAACCTCGTGTCCCCGAGAAACTAGGGTGATATTGTCCTGGCCCCGGATTTGCTTGTGTTTGTGCTCGAGATGCTGCTTGAGGTGTTCACGACGGTGAAATGCATCTCCGCAAACTATACACAGGAACTTTTTGTCTGGGTCGGTCTGCTCCCGGATGTGCTGTAGTAGGACATCAAGGCAGGAGAATCGACGGTCGCAAAGGCAGGCATATGGGGAATGTAGGTTCTGTTTGCCATGTTGTCGTAAGGCCGTGTGGGTCCTGAATCCCTGGGAGCAATGCGCGCATCTTGGGTACAGGGTTTCGGGTTAGAAAAAAAAAAAAAAAAAAACCCCTACTGGTGCCCGTCAGCCGGAAGCCGGCCGTGAGAAGCCTCATTGGCCGATTGACAGCCCTCCTCTAGGGTTTGTGCGTCGAAGGTGGGAGCGGTAATAGGGTTGCTAGTCTGAGGTATCTCAATGTAGTCAGACATGATGCGTGACAAACGGCCCATATAATCGGCCAAAAATGTGATGTGATTGGATAAGGATTTGGTGAGGTATGCATCCTCTAGAAGGGATGATGAAATCCTCTTATGCTTGACGGCAAAGCCCCAGGTCTGGGTACATTGATACATCGACACACTTCTCATAGTTCGGCAAGGTGGTTGGGGGCCAAGGGTGTATAGGGCGGTGCGTTTTTTGTAAGGTGGGTGCATGGAGGGGGGCCTTCATGCAGGCTGCGCTGGGCAACAAGTTTGGGCATTATTTCTACCTAAAAGGGGTTCGGGAAAATTGGGAGTAATGTGTTCACGGAATCAGGAGACATGTTGCGTCACTGCAAGGGCAAAGGATCATCATCTTTCATAGTCGGTATGAAACCGAGGGCTCAGAGTAGAGCTGTGAGAGTATTGAAATAAATTCTTCCTATAGCTTTGGAGTAGACTGTTGATCGCAACTAAGTAGGAAAGGAAAGAAGAAATAATCTAGCAGCAACTTTCTAGCCCCCCATAGGCATGTGTGAATATCGAGAGCGGAATGCCTATAGAACCTCGCAATCTGTTGGAGAATGCATTGTCATCTTTTGCATCCAGCCTGATTGCAGTGAAACGAAAATATGAGAGTTGTGAAACCATCAAAGCATTAGAACGGGTCTTCCCACTTGTAAACCCCCCAAAAAGGAGGAGAAATGAACGACAAAAAACAGGAGAGAGAACTATGCATCCCCTTTCCCTAGCCTTCCAGATTATGCGTTATGAACGGATGCAATGGTAGGTTGCACCCTACAGCAGCACTAGCTAGAGGTTAGTTGATACCAAAGTCGAAGGCCGAATCACTACTGTCGTGGAAGCCGCTGTTGTCGAAGGCGCTGGTATCGAAGATGTTAGCATTATTGATGTCGTTTTGGTAATAGCAGCCGCCCAAGCTCATGTCACTTCTGAAGACTCCCTCAGTGAAGTACATATTGTTAGGTAGCGGGTCTGCTGCGGCTGTATAGACAGGTTGCTCAGAGTATCCAGTTAAGAGTTCCTGCTGCATATCGAACCCCTGGTTCATCATGGGCATGATCGGATCCGGAACGTAAGTGAAGCTTGCTGCTGGCTGGACTTGGATACTCGGGTTGTTCACAGCCATGAGTTGGTGAATGTTCAACATATGCTCATCCAGAGCCTGCTGGTCCTGAAAACCGAGGTGATCAACAAGAGGGCAGTCTCTAATGGGGCATGGAAGATGGCTTGCCGGCTCCTGGAATGCAGCGAGATGATACTCCGCAGGAAATTGCTGCCCAATCACATTTGGGACGTTGGGTTCGAAACCATCTCGAAGTTGTTGCCCAATGGGGGCCAAAGCAATGACAGGAGGCGCGGAGGCGGGATCTTGAGTCTGCTGGGGTGAGCCACGATTGATTTCAGGGGAACCATGACGCTTTAGCTTCACGATAGCTTCCTGGTCAAGCTTATGGAAGGTTCGGAGATGCTGAACTAGATGGTCATACCGCTGAAATGCTCTGGATCCTTGGTAACGATCACAGTGAGGACAAGGGTGTTCCGGGTTAGAATTGATTTTGGACTTGATATGACGTGTCAACACGTCGAGCCGACCAAATCGACTCCCACAGAGACATCCGTACGGACGGTGTCCTTCTTGTTGCCCATGTTTTCGGAGGTCCGCGTCATTGCTGCAGGGCTTGGCGCACTCCATGCATACAGATTGGACAAACAAGTCCGAACGGCTACTACTAATGGCGCACGTGCGGTTCGGTCAGCCGAGGACAAAAAAAAAACTTACCGCTCCCTGTGGCCGCCAAGGCGGCCATGAGAAACAGGGATTGGCAGGGGGTTCCCCCGGGCGGCTTGCAAGGCATCAGCCATCTCACTGCCTATGTAGATACTTGAAACAGTAGCGTCCCTGCTGGTTTGCGGGTCAGGTTCCTCGATGTACCTTATTATGGTGTGTTCAAGTGTGAGGCTGTCCTGTAATGAAAGGAGCAATTTGATTGGATGAGACGTTTGTGAGGGACAGGTCTTGGAGACGGGGTAATGCCACACTCTTGTGCTCGGAGACGAGGTGGGAAGGACCCTAATTCTAGATACAATACAGTACTTCCACCCTACAGCTAGGGTGAGCGGCGACGTGGAGGGCGCATACTGTAGACGTACCAGCCTACATGTGGCAAGCTTCATGCAGGCTGTCCTTGGCAGCAAATCAAAGGCCTCACGCCCCTGACATGCATACAACCGAAAAAAATAAAGTATCGCGGTACTATTTTCTGCGCATCACCATGAGCACGCATTTAACGCCAGTTTCGAGATTCTAAACTTGGTCGCACTGAGCAGCAGCTTGACAGAGCCTCGAAAGCCTAGAACCGAGGTAATACTGTGCCTCGTCTTGACAGAGATTGCGAAAAACAAGACGTCGAACAGAGGGTGGCTTCAGCTATTATTCGATTGTTGATATATGAGACGCAAATACACTCATGTCAAGCAATCGAAACGGTAGTATGAGAAATCTTCAATGTGACATCAGCCGGGAGAACACTTGCGTACCTCATGATGAGCTATCCATCCTGTCACGAATAACGATAGCCGCTCAACCGTTACTCAAGAAACAGTCCTGTACTAACGCAGGGGAACGGCATTCAGAAGGTTATTATCATACTACGTAAAGGTCGAAGCTTGGATCCGGAGGATCTAACCACCTCTTCCGAAGGGTTCCTCGATCGTTGGTAACGCAGTGGACTTATGCTTTACTGACTATTTTGTGGTGCTCCCTATTGATAACGTATATGGTATTCAACAGCAAAGGTGGTTTCTTATCGCGATTGGCACTGCGGGAATGGTGCACATCGTCTTGATCATGCGGTACTCCCTAATGCCTGAGTTTCTTCGGCGTGCCGCCTGAGTTTGGATAAGTCATTGATGTGACAAAGGCCATGAAAGCTCTGATGGCTGTTAAGGAAGTCTATCCCGGTATTGGCAGGTCCATGATCGCCACGTTCTTCCCAGGCGACTTACATAGTGATGAGATACTTTGGGAGGGTGATGCTCGAAGGTAAGAGGTAGGTCTACGCCAACCTAGGGTGCCAGGCGTGGAAACAGACTCATTGTTCTATCTTCTTACGTACCTAGCTATCTCAGGTCTGGCTCGCTCTACCAAGTAAACAGTCGTATGACCGGCTGCAAATCCTCTTTTTCTGTCTTCCCCATTTATCTCTTCGGTAGAAGAACCACATACCTTTCTTTCCCCCCCCGAACAGAATAAGCTCAGTGCATATGAGAGATACATCAAAACCATCACCCATCACGCTTCCGTGAGGGTGCTGTATTGAGTTCCAAAAAAAGCGTCTCTCAACTTACTATTCATGCTGGATGAAAATATGAAGATTGAAGAGCGTACTCCGCAGTATATTGATCAAACAAGCGACCCAAATGTACTTGGATTGCGTTGCTTGAAGTAGGCTCAGTAGACGTATTTCCGGCTGGATAATTGTATTCCTCCGATCCCATGGGTAGAAGGCCATCCTGCCTGTGCTCATTCTCATTTGCCTCACTCATAGCCACAGAGCAAGCGCCAGATGTGAAGAGATCCTCCAGGGACTGACTTGTTTCAGTGCTCCTTTCGTCAATCTCCATTTGCTCATACTCTCTACCTTCATCATGGCAAGTCTGGTATTCAGGCTCGGAGTAAAGATAATTGGATAGCGCCGGAGCTAAGGTGCGTTGCTGATCCGGATAATTATCTCTGATCACCCCGCCGAAACTTGCAAAGTCGGAACGTGGGCCTTCAGGCCGGGGAATAGGGTTGGAGGTAGGCGGAGTTGTCCGCTGTCTCGGGGTCCACGTTGCCTCTATGATAACGGGGCTCGCGGCTCTAGAATTCAGAGGCTCCAAGAAGTTCTCTCTTGTTGGCCAGGGGTCTTGAATCTCAGACCGGGTGAAATTTCCGTTCCGGCGGATCAGTTTCCTGGAGCGCAGCCAAGAAGTCGAGATTCTCTTGTCATCCTCATTGTCGCTTTCAACTTGCAATTGTGTTAGAGCAGAGGAAGTTCGAGGGGCTTTGCGTCGACGTTTGCCAGTCAGCGAGGATATGAGAATGGGTCTCATCTCATCACCCGAGAATCCGTCACAAGGTATGCAAGGTGATTGTGACCGGGGGTTCCGTAAGAGAACACGGAACCCGGTTGGAACGAGATACTTCTGCAGCCGAAACTTCCCCACCGTGGTATATGAGGCTCCTCTCTCTGCGCTCTGTGATGGCTTTGGCTTGCTACTATGAGAAAGTTGATCCAACTCTTGCCGAGTATGAGACTCTTGCTGCGAGTTATGACTTCTGCGATGTCTGCGCTGTGCCGCATTGGGTCCTCGGCGCTCTCGATGCCGAGTCCTGCCCCTTGACGGGGTTCTCTCCATGAATTGTCCATGGCTCGAGTTTGGAGATCGAGTTGTGAGAGTGACGCCATCGGTAGGAGCGAGGAGGGCCGTCCTAACATTCGATATACGTTAGTGGCAGTAGTTCAACGAGATTCTAACCTCTGTTAGCCTTACCTTTGCGATGTTGCACCAGAAGGCGCAGTAGATCTTCGTCGTTTTGAGTTGGCTCGGATAGGCTCTTTCACACGGACAGCCTCTTGTGGGCTCGGAACCAGTTTCGCAGCCCCAACATCTGTCATCGACTGGGTGCGTCGGAGGCGAATGTTGTTATCCTGTGACGCAATGTAGCTTAGAGGAATGTGAAATCCCGCCATTACGGACGATATGGTTGACCTTTCCGCTGGGGAGAACTCGAAAGCCATGTCCTGCAGCTATTCTAAGTAATAGCCAGACACTAGAACTTAATTGAAAGGAATAAGTCACACTCAGAGGCAATGAGCCGCAAGGCGGTGCTGGCGTAGCTGAACACTGGTGCACTCAAGCTAAGGAACGAGAACCACACCGAATATCAATATCTGCGCAGGAGGGAAAAGAGGGGGGGACAATTGCGAGAAGGGGGCGAGAGAGCATTCGAGTGAAGAAATGGAAAGCGCCAGGCATCCCTCGCTGCTCCTGCACCGGCAGCTCTGCTCAACATGTTCTAGGAAACTGCGACCAATCAACTGTGCATAGCTGCAATATATATTCATTTTGACAGTGGCACTCAATTGCTATCATGAAAGTGGAGTATTTGGCGTCTCTTGACGAATAGGATCATACATTAAAATTATAGAGGTATCGAGGCTCATGAATATTGATACTGACGACCACCAATTCGAGGTGTATAGCTGCTGAGTAGAAATACATCAAGTGAAAGCGCCTCTTGTGAGCTGCGCCACTCTCGAAAACATTTTTTCTTGCTAGGACGTACATCAACATCTCAATTGAAACAGTTGTCAAAATGATGCTCCAAACTATACCCGTCCGTTTGATGTAAGAACTAATGCATGAGTTTTGAGGTATCGCTGGGCTCACACGTCAATGTCAACACATGCAGTAGCCGGCATTAAAAGCCCGTGACTTGAAATCTATCACTGAATGAAACTCGGCATTGCAAGTACTTAACTTAGGTCTTTGGACGGTGCGCACGCTGAGAAAGTGAGTGCGAGGAGGGCATTAAGTGCTGGCGACAAAACCCAAAAGGGCCGACACGGAAAGACCTGAACTGCCCCCAATTAATGAGGCGAAGGTGATTCTCGCAACTCTGAAAGAAGAATAGCTGTGAGATCTCACCAATCTGGACACTATCCTTGCCGTAAATCGATTGTCTATTCTCGTTTCATAGGCGCTTGCAACTGTAGCGAAGTGATGCACTCCCTTGGTGCGGGGTTCCAACCCAAATGAGCAGTGTCGTAGCTCCCTTCCCATGCCTTCTTCTATCGTTACCTCCATCTTTGGTTTGACAGGATCGAAGTCGAGAGCTGCACTGAGAGTCCCTCAACTGCGAAGCCTTTCTGGGCTGTTTGCTAGTTGTATTTCAGCTCTGCTTGGCCGATGCGCCCTAGGTGGGCAGACACAAGAAGCAAACAGCACCCGATGATTAGGCAATCAATTCGAGCAACCGATTGCTGTAATGAAATGGAAATCGCCCCAGACATCCAACCAATGAAGGGAACATTGCCTCATAACAATCACCTGACCCGCTACCCCGAGCATCAAGGCAAAAACCGAATCTCAGCTGAGCGAGCTGAGGGGCCGGAGTTCGCCTTGCCGTGTGTCACTGGTCACGAAGTCACTCCATCTCGAGCTCGAGGCAGCTCAATCTCTACGGTAGGGCGCTACAAAGACCAACAGCCCGGCCAGCAAATGACTCGTGGCTGCATCTAGTGCCACCCAGAAGAAATCAAGAGCCGCATCGGGATGCAACCCTTAGGACCTGCCAAGACCTTTGTTACCTGCAGCACACCTCGGTAGTTCAAGCGTCATGCGCCGGATCAGTAAATATCAGCGCGCAGCTAAAATATGCCTGGGATTCAGTTCATATCTCCCCCCTCCTCCGGCCACTACCCCCTGCCGGAAAGACCAATAATAAGCTGACAGATCGCTCACCTGGTCCGCTGATGCTGTACACCAAAAAGGTGTGTAACGGTTGACCTCATAGGCCTTCCCCACAGGTGCAAACGGCTCGTTGCGGTTAGTGGGGATATCCGAGGAAGCCCTGCCCACTCACCGTCTAACGGGGATCTCTGTGCCTGTCGATTACGGCCATATCGGGTTGCGAAAACGCGTGTGTGTCTCGACAATCACATGCTTGCACTGTCTCGCGTGACATGTGCTCTTGGCAGTTTGTGAGTACTTGCAATCAATGCGATGCGATGCAGTCCCCGACAGAGATTTGCTGTGTAGGTGATGACTGCGGTGCCGAAACAGCACAAACTTTTGATGAAATTGGGGGTAAGGCCGGATCGGGACGGCTGGGCTGTTTCCATTGGTGAATCACGAACGGCACAGTTTGGGTGTATATTACCACCCGCGTCGGGTCACCGAGGAAGGTACGTCATCTTCTAACAAATAAACTCATCTCTGTATCTGTCCCTGTTGCGTGGACCTTTGCCATTCTGACTAACATGAGAATAGCGCCTTTTGCTTGTTTCCATTCATGGGTTTGTGTTGTAAGATCTCGATGGCGCGCCTGCGCCGCTCTTCGCATTCGCGTATACTAAGTAGTGAAGGAGTAATCAGCGGCAATCACTGCCTCCCACGCCCCGTTTTCTATCAAAAGCGAGTCGAGAATACTGATGTTTCGTATCGTAGTCAGACAAATAGGATAGGGCAGTGGGAAAATTATTAGATTATGTCAGATGAACCCTAGACCATTGCCGCAGTCGTATAAACTTGTTAGTTGCTGTTATCTGCGTCTGTGACTAGGGAGGTTGGCTACAGAAGAGTCCGTAGCATATTGTAGCAAGCTGTACGACGTGATGAGCTCCTATCATTATGGCAGTGAGGGAAACTCGGAATTATCCTCCTGCATGGCTTTCTGCAATTCCATATTTCGTGTTCACTCAGAGAGTGACAGTTTGTGCTGATTAGATATTCCCTGGATATGCATAGGTGTCCCACTATGTTACCCGAACACTCCCGGCTCTTTTCACCGCCTAAGCCAAGTCACCTCATCACCCCATAGCTCAGGTGAGGAAGCACTCACCGACCCCGTTCCCGGATTTCATGCCTAGAAAATGATTGACCTTCATACAAGATCAGCACACATATACACACAACCTGCATCAAACTAGGTGTTCGCCAATCCATCGATGCTTTTGCACCTTCATGGGCTTGCTACGGGTTACGGCTCGGAAAATGAGGCCTTCAAGTGGGGATCGACACCATCCGGACAGGGGTCTTCCAAAAGGGGTCGATTGAACACGAGCCTGTGCTATGTCATCGAGAAGAAAACAAAACATTAAATACAGTAGTAATTGGAAATAGAGACAGAAGTTCTGATGGGATGCCTGCAACACGAGTAATCGATTCCGTCAGCTAGAAATTGTCTGCCGAGAATTGAGCGTAACGAGAAGGCCTGAGGTCCAATGACGCCGCGGGTTAGTAGGAATGTTGGCTTCTATCACCTCCTCGTGTCAAGCAAGATCAAATTTCGATTTGAGAATTCCAAGAGCTCGCCTAGTACGATCTGCCGATATCCGAGAAGAATCTACGGGATTCGTCATCGTCTTATTTAGGGACGATGCCCAGTTCATTACGTAGATACGAAATCGATAAGACCGTTCGACGCGAAGTATAGCGGAATTCTCAAGGATTTATAGCTTGGCTGCTCGGTCTTATAGAGGTTTATTGGGCTGGGCAGTAAACCTTAGTGGGCCGTGATTACCGGCGGCCGATGGATGGCGATGAGGGATCGGCGTACGGACAGAAACTTTACTGATATGCAATTTCTCATCTGTCCGTTTGCAGTCGCGGAATCTTGTGATTCACCATGAAACTTGACTCGGTGATTCAACAGTCCGTGAAAGCAAATAATTCCACTTGCAAGTTCTCATCTTTTATGTGTCTA
Source organism: Xylariaceae sp. FL0255 (assembly GCA_022578795.1). Taxonomy (NCBI): domain Eukaryota; kingdom Fungi; phylum Ascomycota; class Sordariomycetes; order Xylariales; family Xylariaceae; species Xylariaceae sp. FL0255. The sequence continues at coordinate 4,497 of MU389019.1, read as the reverse complement.
ATGTGAAAGCCTACCAAGACGGTCCGGTGTAATGGTATGCAGGTGCTAAAAGTCTCAGCTGCCCCCGCAGATTCGAGACCCCCTTCTTTTAGTAGATAGAAAGAAAAGTCTTCGTGCGTCTCTCTAGAAGATATTCTTGCCGGAGAATTTTATTAATGAAATCATAGAAATCCAGCAAAATAACAACAATACATCAACGGATATCAGAATCAACGTGTATTATCAGTGGTACTTAATGTCCACTACCTTTGCACCATAGCGCTGCAGTTTGCTGCATGAGCATCCTAGGCATGCCCCTGTCGACTGTGGCTTGCAGCGTCTCCCCACTTAGGTAGTCATACCCTTTCACCTCTAAACCGTGCGGCTAATAGCACACTAATAAATTTAGCAGGCATTGTAAGCTCATGCAATACCCACCCACTGCGTCCCCGGTATTCATCCACTTCGTATATTTATTCCCATCCTTTCTTCTCCTTTGTGCCACCTTGAACTTCTTTTCATATCCTTTCCATTCTCAACTCGACCATTCACGCTTTTTCGTCGGTGACTTTCTCTTTTCTGGTCGGTTTGGGCTTATATAACGGTCTTCGCTCGCCTGTCACTAGCAAACGTTGGACCTGCAGTAGTTTATCATTTCCGGCTTTTACCAGTCCCTCATAAGTAGTCGCCCACATAATCGCGTGACTACCCACTCGTAAATCCTATAACGTTTGATGTTGAAGGCACTTGGAATATGAGAAACGGCTTCTATCAATTTTCACATCGGTCGGATTAGGTATATTGTTCAACGGCGGAGTTCGGCAAGATGGGAGGTCATAACAAGAGCTTATCCTTGGCACCACAACACAACGATTTCGAGTTCGAGTTCGATGAAAGCTATTTTCGACAATTCTACAAGCCGCTCTCGAATCTGCCGACGCCTCCTCTTTCCACACACAATCCATCTGCTCCCCAAAGCCCTCGAATAGGATCCGAGGATGCCGAAAGCCTCAACTCACATTTCTTAGGTCCGTCAGAGCTCATACCCGCCATTGTGTCTACCGTTGTACTAACATCATTTAGGGCCGGCTGCTCATCTCGCGAGGATGTTGCCTCCAGGTGCTTCCTTCATCACACCGTCGATAGCCACATTACAGCAGATGTTGGCGAGAGCGGATTTACCAATGGACATCATAGCTCTGGCCGTTTGTATCCTTGACTCTCTAGACTCAAAGTTCTCCCGGAATTGGCGGGTCGCATACCCTGTGAACCGTTTAGGCCAGTCAATGTCGAAGCGTCATTCACTTCCCTGCGGACCAGGGCAAGCAGGAAGCATCAACTCAGTACCACCCGAAGTCATCATATTATCGGCGCTCATGATCGCCGATAAGTTTGTCCAGGACCTGCAGCGACCGACGCAATTCTTCCGCACCGCGTGGGGGGACGAGATATGGACGTGCGACCAGATCAACTTCACCGAGCGGTGCATCATGGAGAGCCTGAATTACCGCATTCTCCCGCTCTGGGATCCCTCGATCATCAACCAGGCGAGGCACGACATCGAGATGGCACGTCGCGAGATTATCCAGGAGAACATCTGCACTATTACCGTTGATGGTGGTTGTGCGAGTGAGGACAAGAAGCACGTCAAGTCGATGAGTTCGGGACATGCCGTCCTGGGGCTAGGCGTGCAGCTTACCCCTGCAGTGACTCCCAGTACGGAACCAACGACCATTTTCGGCTGAGCCGGCAGATGGCTGGCGCTATTCACACCGCCGGATTGGCGCGCGCAGTTTCTAGCGAGCACGGCATCTGCAGAGGCGGTTTGGACTACCACCTAGCATAATCTCAGCAGGTTTGATTGGCGAGAGAGCACGTCGCTTTTTCGCATCCGGAATTCAGGTCATTTCGAAATTTAATTAATTTCACCTCACCTGGCAATCTGGATGCGTCTGCATTCTCGGAGTTGGAAGTCACTGTGGCTTGAGAATGGGAGCCATTGGCCCTACGAGATGGAGGTCCCTGGTCCCGGGCAATTGAGCACGAGCAGGAACAAACCCGGCTTGTTTGCGTCCGTCCCGTTTACATGCACGCCATATCAAAGCCGGATGGAATCTCGGGTCGGGTCAAGGGAACGAGTGACATCTCAGCATATTGAATTCGAATTGGCGTTCTTTGACTTTCTACTGCTCGTATGCTTTTATTTTCTGCAGGGTTCTGGCCCAGCGAGTCACGTCCAAGGTACCGCCTGAACGGACAATCGGAGTTATTGGGGAGTTGGTGCATTCGCCTTTTCTGTGGTCATATCTGCCCTTTCCTCAGCATGATGAGATATCAGCATTCAATTTTCAGAAGTTTTATACCCCATTTGAGATACTTAATACATATCGCGACGCATTTTCGCTCTTCTGATACAAGGTTCAACCCCTCTCGCCCTCTTTACTTTCATCGACGAGCTTCTGTCCTTCAGGAATTTCCATTTGACATGAAATTCTCTGCTGCAGGTCAAGTGCTCGACAATGACTTTCGGGCATTTAAAGTTGCGACTGCTTCTGGCAGGATCATTTTCAGTTCGCAATATCGATGATGAACACCAGCATTGCAATCAATAAATGCTATGTAAGCAGCAACACTTGCGCTCTCGCAAGGTCCAGGATACACATGCTGAATGGCCGACTTCGCCCACGACAGGCCACGTACTTTATTTACGCTTTCGCCAGACTCACATGCACCACCCTCTGTGTCTAACCGCATCCGGAATCATGAGACTTATTGTCTTTCTTCGCTTCGCCTGCACGTACTTCGCAAGGCGTCGTCATCTAAGTACATTGGCACTTCATCTAGCCTGACAGGTGCATCTAGTTAATTTGCCTAATGCTATGGGCTCCGTGAACCGGTAGTCGGTATCCTTTACCCCAGATGATTTCCCCGGATTTCAATAAGTTTAGATATATTCATTAATATAATCATACCTCAGTGCCCAGATCGACGCCTGGATCGCCAGGGACCGAGATCTAGCCGTATATAGACTGCTCGTTTCAGCTTATAGTTTAACTTCTAACAAATCAGGAGTTGCCATTACGTCGATGCTACTACCTCATTGAAAGGGAGTAAAGGCCCTCTTCGGATTTTTGAAGCCCGGCGATCGAGATACGTACTTGAGGATGGCTATTTGCGGGCGGGTTGGGGAATATCTATAGCTCTCCTCCCAACCTGCATCAATCTATGCTGAGAAAATTCGTCGCATCTTCGGATACACTATCCAAGGCACTAATCTGGGTTTTCAAATTCCCAGCACCTTATAAATCAGGGGTTATTGACCGACTGAGGCTTTTGATTTGGAGAGAAGTTACATCGTGTCTTCTCTGCTGCTGGTGTTGGCCGTTGCCCCACACGGGTCACCCACAAGAGATGTGTCTACAGTGCGACCTGTCTGATCTCGCCAAGCCCACTACACATCAGATACATGGAATGAACGCCATCAGGTCTTTACTCTATTGAGTTCTACGGCTGGTTTCGCAGCCAAGAAGCTTCATGGTGTTCAATGGCAACTGGTGAAACGGTGGGCAGTTGCCACATGGCTGTATTCACTCATCTTGGCACTGTGTCATATGTACCTGCCATTTTACGGAAGCAATATCAACATCAATACCGCCACCCCATTGATTCTCTACCACTTATCTTAACTCTCACGACTGGCACATTCTATCGTGTGTAAATTCGGACAAGTGCGGGACACAATTCTAACACAAGCAGAGTAACGACTTTGTGATTCGTAGCTCCATGCACAGAAGATAATAATTGTTGAATAAGTCATCACGTGACACCCGCGCGATCCACTCGGAGATAGGGGCTTCGCACGAGTGAAGGATTTTCCATAGTTTCAGAGAATCAACTAATCATCATTGAATATATTCGCATTTACTGCTTCACTTCGTACAGCTGTACACAGCCCATCCAACAATAATATGGGCCGTCTCTATGACTTCAAACTGCATTTTGTTTTCTCGGTGTTTCTCGGAGAGAATAACTTAAACTAGGCTATAGTCGAATGCTAACCTACAATCGTTTCCGAATACCCAGTTCTAGCAAAAGGAGCATCATGGTAGCAACTTCAGCATGGACAATACCTGACATATTGTGCATGACAGCAGAGAAGGTGAAACTCCCTGCGTACTCTCCATGGAACTGATAAGTACGTAGACTCACTCTCGTAAGCTGTTGTACAATGCATGTCTAGTGAACTACGCTCTTCATGCTTCCTTCACGCCTTATCTACACGGATGTCTTTGCTGGGACGCTCATAACCTCGATTTCTTGTAGGACGAGCCAAAACTGCAGTCCTTGGTCAGGTTGTTGCACACCTGTATTATCATTCTGGCATATTCGGCTATTGATTCAGCGAGATGCACAATGGAAGCCAGTAAGCTGACCACCCCCCTGCCGGCCCATCTCCTGCCGGCCCAGCCAAGCCAGGGGCCCTGGTCGCGCATGTCATCGCCAACATCATTGTTTTCT
>MU389018.1:0-40336 GCA_022578795.1 Xylariaceae sp. FL0255 | reverse complement strand
TTTAAATTATAATATATATTATATAATAAAAAATAAAGCTTTATTAAAATATTGCAATATTATTAATAAAATATTTAAAAATAGAAAAAAAAAAAAGTCAATAAAATATAATATATAAAAATATAAATATTACATAAATCTATATTTTTTATTTCTATTATTTATTATTAACATAGAATTTATAATATAATATATAGTTTATATATTATATTAAAAATAAAATTTAGTTTGTTATAACTGTTTATTTATTTATTTATAAATTTATTTTATAAATAAATTAAATTATTGAATTTAAATTTTTATTAAAAATAGGTTTATATAATTTAATTTAATATAATTAATAAAATATAATAAAATTAATAAATATATAAAACTTATAAAAACATATAAAGCTTATAGAAATATAAGAGGGTTTGCGAAGCTTATAGAGGTATATAAGGCTTATAGAGGCATGAGAAGGCCTACGAGGCCCATGGAGGCATAAAAGGGCCTACGAGGCTTATAAAGGCATACAAGCCTACACTAACGCGCAGTCTAGGCGGTGCTACCCTAAACTTATTCTATAGGCTTTTTTCAGCCAATCAGAAGCCAAGAAATAAGGCACAAAATTCTGGGGTGAACATTCCGACCAGACCAATTTCCCCACACCTCACACCCATTTAACAAACAAAATTCCGAAGTAGAACTTCAGCATAGGTTTAATATTTATAAATTTATATCGGTAATAAAGTTTATATATTGGTTATTAAGCAGTTTTAGCTATAAATTTATGTTTATTTTTCTAAGTACTTTTTTAGATATAGTTTTTATTTTGATCGGCTTTTTTATATTAGTTATTGTTTTTAAGTCGTTTTTTTTATTGCTAGAAGTTAGTATATTTTTAGTATTAGCCTTTTTTTGCCTTTTTTTGGCTAGAAATCGGCTTTTGGAAGTCTGCGATTTTTGGTTTTGGCTTAGGTTTTTAACGGTTGTTTTTAAGTTTTTTAGGTTTAAGTTTTAGGACTTTTTTTTATAGTAGGATAGTAAATTGGACGGGTATTATACGAAGTTTGTATTTTAGCTATTTCGTTTTTTCTAATTTAATATTAAGGGCTTTACGTTGTATGTATTTTTTGGTATATTGTATATTTTTTAGGCAAAGCGTTTTTAGGTTTGGTAAGGCAGTTTTAAAAGCTATGCTTTTTTATGCAAAAGCTATATGCTTTCGTTGCTTTGTATTGGGTTTTTATGTAGCCGTATTTTTAATAGTTAAAATATTGCTTTATTTGGCTTTTTTTGTTATATAGTTTGTATTAGAAGATTTATTTTTACTAGATAAGTTTTTTGTCGATGATTTTGTTAGCGTTTTTTGGTTTTGTAAATTTAATAATGATTGATGATGCGGATTTGGTAAGGGATTTTTTTGAAAGCTATTTTATATATTTGATTTTTGCGTTTAGAATAAATAGTTTATTGTTTATTAATATTTTATTTCGGAGGTTTTCGATTTTTTCCAAATTTACTGAACTTATTCGGATTTTATATATAAATATTTTATATATTAGGCGTTGTATATATGTTCTATTCCCGATTTTATGAGTCTAATTTTTTGTAAATTGTTTTAGGATTTCTATTTTTTTAGTTGTAGCTATTTTAATATTAAAATTTCCGCTTTTAAACTAGTTAAAAGATAGTATTTTGATATTTATTATATATTTATTATTGTTTTGTTTAATAATATAATCGATATAAGTTTTAAAATTACGGAAGTTTATAGCTTTAAAATTTATAATAGTAAAAAGGTTTTTAATATTTACAATAATCTTTTTTTAGGTTTATTTAAGTATTGTTTTTAAATGTTGTATATTATGTATATTCGTTGCTAGATTTTTAAATATTATTGCGGCGTATATAGATATAGCGGTTGCGCGGTTTTGAGTTCTATTGTTTTTAATTTTTTTTACGATAGCTATAACCGTTTTTTTTATTTTGGTAGTTTTATTTGTTGCTGTTTTGGCTTTATTTCCGGCTTTTACGTTTTTTTGTAGGTTTTTTAATAGTTTAGCGTTTATATTTTTTATATCGTTTTTTATTTTGTTTATAGCAATTAATGTAATATTTGTTATGGTTCTAGCTTTAAATTGGATAGTATTTAAGGCATTTTAGATAGATCGGATATTAGGTATATTTTACGTTTTTGTAATTAGAGATAGTATTTTTAGAATTATCGACTTTGTCACGATGGGGCGCGCGCAGGTAACAGTATCGCAGGTCAACAACTGAGGTTAACGAATTAATATTAAGTTGAGGGAAGAAAAGTAGATAAATGCAACGCCCACGGGGCGCGCGGCACTAAATAAACCTAAATTCCTTATCCCACTATCTATCTATCGATAAAGAATTTCTTGCGCACCAGTGAACCTTAAACCATTACGAAAGTAGGTCCACCATATCTCGTAACTACCCCCCCTTTTCGGAAGTTAAATTCTAGCGAATTCATCAGAAATAACAGAATCAGCGCAAATTAACCCAATTCCTCCATTTTTGCAATAAAAATCAAAATATATCGATAATAATACTCTTCAACAAAGGCGTCAAATCAGATAAAATAAAAAGCTAATAGCTATTAATAAATATTAATTATTAGTATAACCGTTGTCAAAATTGTTAAAAGCTATATTACTATACCTTTAAAAATAAGCGCTATATAGTAATAAGTTATATTTAATTACCTAATACATAGCATTGCTACAATGCTTATACCAATAATTTAAACAATGAATAAAGCGTTTAATAAGTATAATTAATAGTATATACTGCCTTTTAAAGGTCCAAATTAATTTTATAGCCGTATATATAATATTAAATATATAAGTATTAATTATATTAACATTAATAGTATTAAAATCTATAGCAGTATTATTTTAAAATGCAAAAAATTTAAATCTAATGCTGGAAATATTTAAAGCTTTATAGTTTATAAAGCGTAATAGTAATAAAATAAATTTATTATAGATATTAAGCAGTGATTTTTTATTATCTAACTTTACCTACATTTTTTTCGATAATACAGCGCAAAAATTTTAGATACGTAAAGCCTTTAGCTATACTATAATGCCTATTTTTTAACTAACTTTTTCCTAAAATATAAAAAATATATACATATTACCTCTATTTTTAAAAATAAAAATATAAAGTTTCTTTATAACATAGATTTATTTATTAAAATCGTAGTATACGCAGTTAAAAGCAGCAAAAAAGATAGCATAATCAAAAATAGTAAAGTTAGCAAAAAAGAAGCGTATTATAAGCTATACCTTAAAGTCGAGATAGCTATACATATACAAAAATCAAGCTTCGTTACTACCGAAGGTATCGCCATCAATACGCAACTTGCTTTCGAAAAAAGGCTTCTACGCCTTATATTTAAGCTAACTAATAAATAATAAAAAGTCAAAAAAGACGAAATATAAACGACGCATAGTAATAGTCGAAATAAAAGCTTATTACGTAGCAAAAAATATTTAATTAAAGTAATTAATCTTAGCAATATAATCTATATATAATTAAGTTACTTATATATCGAAATTATCAACGAAAGTTTAACGTAAATATTTAATTTATATAGTAATAAAAATTTATATCTATTATATAATAAAATATTCGCTAAATATAATAATAAAATATAGCAGAAATAAATATAAAAAGTATTAATTTATATAGAAAAAAAGAATATAACATAACGATAATAATAAATATATACTACTACGTTTTATAGTAGCTTAAATTTATCGATTTTAAAAACAGCAATTTCGAATTAATGCTATAAAATAAAAATAGCGACTTTTTAATACTAAAATAAAAGTAGGCAATTCCAATTAATGCCTAAAAATATATATATAATAAAAGTAAACAATTCCGATTAATATCCGTAGAAATAGTAACTTTTTAATGCCTATAAGTTTAACGAACTCGATTAATATCAGAAAAATACGCAATACTACAGGTTAATAACAGCAAAACTTCAATACAACAATAATATATAGAAATAAAATATCTATAATACGTAAATTACAAGTCGATATAAATAAAACTATATATAACGCTTAGCATATAAATAAAAATAATACAACTAAAAATAAAACTATCGCCAATACTACTTTAAAAGGAACTCAATATTATTACGATAAAGCGCACGTAAATAATAGTATCGCAAATTAACAACTAAAATTAACGAATTAATATTAAATTAAAGGAAGAAAAATAGGTAAATATAACGCCCACAAAGCGCGCGGCATTAAATAAACCTAAATTCCTTATCTTATTATCTATCTATCGATAAGGAATTTCCTGCGCACTAGTGAACCTTAAACCATTATAAAAGTGGGTCCACTATATCTCATAACTGACTTAATAATATTAGCTGATATAGGTTTATTTTGTGCTTTTTTTATACAAAAGAGAGCGTTACGAAGGTATTTATTTAAGTATGTAGTATATTTGCGTATTTTAGTTAGCTATGCCGTCTTTTAGGGCCAGGGTGTTATTATTGTGTTTTCTAGGCGCATTAGGTATTGCGCTACGTACTAGGTTATTTGATTGGCTTTTAGCGATAGCGTTAAAGCTCCTGATCATGTTCAGATTTCCAAAAATTTCGTACTCGATTTTGTGAAAGTTTTTCCGTTATAAGTAAACAAATGGCAAGGTAAATAGAAGACTGTCAGTGGCGGACAGCTGGTGAGCTTTGCAATCCCTAAATGCGGTAGGCGGTCAAAAATCTAAAGACAAGGGTAGACTTGTCGGGGATAATATAGAAACAAGCAAATGGTTTTGTTTCATATAGAGATAAATCCGACAAAGTCCAAAAGCCTATATTTTGCTCTATTCAAAGTAGTATATTCTAAAATATAAATTTTTCTACTTTATCTATCTTAATATTCGATATTATATTATTATTTATAACTAGCTTAATTTTAATTATATAAACAAAAAGCTGCTCCGTTAGCTTACGACTTTTTAATATTTTTTTAATCGTTCTTTTAACTAATTTCTTAAATTAATTAAATTTAAGTTTATTTTTTTTTTTTAATATTATCGACTATACCGATATTGTTAATTTTAATTTTAAAAATCAAAAACCTAGCATTTTTACTATTAGTTATTTCGTTTATTAATTAAGCAAAAATTGTTTTTTTTAATTTTCGAATAAAATATTATTTTCGTATTAAACGGTTCGGAATTTAAATTACTACTCGATAAATAACGTAAATTTTTACCCTTTCCGATAAAATTAGTCCCGTTGTTTATATTATTTCTGTTTAATGTATGGCAATATTTTTAAATATAATAACAAGATATAATAAAAAAACAGAAATATTATTATTTCCAGTTATATTTAGTTAAGTTTTTATATTTTAATAAATTATTATAAAAACTTTTGCCGTTTTTATATATAATATATAATTTTTATTAATAATATTATTATCTACTCGTAAAATCCGTTTTATTTTTTTTGCTTAACGGCTTAATTTTATAATATATTAGCCTAATCTAATTGCAAAATAATAAAAACAAAGCTGATACTTTTTAAAACGTATAAAAAAATTATTTTAGTATTATTTTCTTTTTCAAAATAAAATCTATTTTATTTTAATTTTTTATATTATATCGGGGAACTAATTTTATAAATATCTAAATCGATAGGTTTTAAAAATAACTATATAAAAATAGTATTAGTTAAAACAATTAATTTATTTGATTTTGCTAAAAAAAAGTAATATTAACTAACGAAAGTTTTAAAATAGCGCTTATATTATTTTTTATAATATCTAAATTTATAAGCTCTTTTAAATTATAGTTTTTAAAGCTAAAATTTTAATATTTAAAGTTAATTTAATTTTATTTTTATACTTTTAGTTATAGATTTTTTATTTATTTAGCCAAAAAAAAAGCTGCTTTATTAGGCTTTTTATTTTTTAAAAAAAAAAATAAATTAAATAAATAATAATATAGTTATATAAAATATTTATTTTACGTTATTTCGTAAAAACTGTAGCTTATTGCCGTTTATAGCTAATAAATTATTAAATTAAAATAAATAGCTGTTTATTTTTATATATATGGTAGCTATTTTATTAAATCTATTTTAATATTCGGAAAAGTTTTAAATAAAAAAATTAATACCGTTTTAATTTTTATATATATAAAATTTCCTTTTAAATACTTATATATTATTAATAAAAATATTATATCGTTTTATTTCTATATTATTATAACTAAATTGCTAGCGGAAAGTAATAATTTTTAACAGATTTATTGCTACTAAAAGGGAAAATATTAAATTTATATATATATAATATAAAAATAAAAATAAAAAACTATCTAATAAGTATTAAATATAGCTAGTTTTTTAATAAAATCGAGGAAAACTAGCTTTATTATATTAATAAATTATGCGTAAATATATAAACCTAATCTATATTAGTAACGTTTAATTTAATATAAAATATATCTAGAAAATTATAAATTCTAATTTAGCTAAATTAAACTAAAAATAACTAAAATAGGAAAAAAACCTTATTAACCATAAATTTAAAGCTATAATAATATTTAAACAACTATATTAAAAAGAATAAAAGCTAAATAAAGTTGTCGGGTTTTTATACGTTTTTTAAATATTTTAATATTTTAAAATAGTCGTATTATTTGCTCGAGGCTATAACCGTTTTTAAATACGTAAACGACTTAGTAAAATATTAAAAATTTCTTTAAACCTTAAAGTAGTTTTTAAATCGTAAATAATTAGCTAGTAATTACAAACTAATATTATTTATAGTAGCTATAGTTATTATTGTAGATATTAGTATAGGTTAGATACGAAATTAAATATAAGCCGATATAATATTTTTCAATCGAGCTATTATTTAAATACGAAATAAAATAAGAAATTAGTAACGATTTGAAAGATTATTAATTTATTATAATTTATAGATATAATAAATATTATATTGAAATTTTATATAATATGCGGAATATTTCTATATAAAGCTGTTTTAATATATGATTACCGAAATATACCGTCGATTTTATTTTTATATATATTATTAAGTCGGTTGCCTAGCCTTTTTGGTAAGCTATTTTTAAAACTAGATTAAAGGTAATTTATACTATTTATTAAGCACTGTTTTAGTATATATATTTAGTTTTTAATAAATATTTATTATTATATATTTAGAGCTAAAGTCTGCTTTTATTTAATTTTTGATTATAAAAAAGGTTTTTTTTTATTAAAAATTTGTATTGTTTTTGATTAAACGTATTTTTTTATTATAGTTATTATTTCTATCTAATATTATTATACTGTCTTTTAAATTATAAAATCTGCCCGTTTTTTGTAATAATAACGAAAAAAGTTAATATATATAAAGCTTAAATTTTATTTTAGCCTTTTAGTCGAGATTTTTCGGATTTTAAATTAAGCTAGCTAAATCCTTTCGCTTAGCGGAGTATTGTTTAATATAATAAATTTGTCGACTTATTATATAATTATTATATATATAATTTATAATATTTTAAATTTTAGCTTTTATATAACGATTTTGTTATTTATTAAAATATATAGTTGTTTTACAGGTTTTTAACTTTGCAAATATAATAGAGCAAATTAGAAAGTACTTGCTAAAGGGTATTAGAATTATAATAACTACTATTTTTATAATAATAAAGCGTCGACAATAAGGTTTATAATAAAATAAAATTTAAATAGTTTTTATAATTAAGAGTATTTTTGCTAAATTAACTGCGATCGAAATATATATATTATATATTAAAAATTATTATTAATAGTTACGTTTTATAATAAAGACTATGCTAAACTATTTATATTTATATTAATTTCTCGAAAACGTAGATATAACGGGCTATAATTATACCTTAAGCGATAAGTAAACTATATACGAATTAACGCCGGTAAATTTATAACTATTTCTATTTATTAAATATAATTCCTTTTATTTTCAATATTTTAGTATAAAAAATACAAAATTATTAATAATATTATAAAGCGCCGGAGCTATATGTATGAATAATAAAACTAAATAGACATTAAATTGCTAATATAAACGATAATTTCGGCAATATTAAAAGTTATTAGTATATATATATATTATACGGTAATAAAAAAAAAAGCTTGCATAAATATTTATTATAACGAAAAAGTAGATATAAAACTATTCGATAAATAATATAAGAAAATCCAAATATTTGTTATTAAAAACAAAATATAAACCAAAATCGTCGACGCTAGTAAAAAATACGGAATCGAAATCTGTACCGATCTAGAATATACGGAAAATTTATTCGATGTAAATATATATACTAAAATAATCGGGAAAGAAATCGTTTTCTTTAAATAGCCGAAGCTTAAAAACAAGTAGTTAGTAAATATAAAAAAGAAAAAAAAAATAGTAAAATTAATAGTTATACCAATACAAAAGCAGCAAAAAAACTTTCACAATATTGTGCTAAGATATAAAGAAATTAACTTATACTTTTACCAAAACGGGCTTTTTGTTATTTATATATATTAAAAAAATAGTAAAAAAAGGTATAATAATACTACGTTTAATAGAAAATTTAAATAATATTATATTGCTAATTGCGGGAGTATTAGAAAGTATAGTAGCTAGAATAATATTGGTATTAATTATAGACAAAAAGTTAACGATTATTTGCTATAAAGTATACTTATAAATCCTAATCGATAAGCAGAAGATATATAGTCAATAGGGGATATACGCAATTTAGAAGCTAGGATGTAAAGGGCATTAGTAACTATAAATAGAAATATTTAAAATAGATTAAATAGTAAATTTATATTAAATATATAGGAAAATGTTTTTTATAGTAAAATTAAAAAACAAAAGCTTCTCGGAGCCGGAAGAGTTATTATAAATAGTTAAATTAGATGCTTAAAATATAGTAGAAATAAGTAAAAAGTAAAAACTAATAGCTTTTTTAAACCACTTAGCTAATGTAAAATAGCTATATTAAGATATTTTTTAGCTAATATAATTTTGTTACTTATTATTGCTATATTTATTGCTATATGTTTAATGTTATATTTTTTTTCCTTTTTTAGTAATCCTGTGGTACTTATTTTTTATATAGTTTTTATATAGATCTAAGAAATTTAAATAATCTTTTATATGTTTTTTATTATAAATAGTTTTTGTAACGAGTACTGTTAACCCTTAAAATATATAACTATATTAAAGTTGTAATTTATAAATAATAATAAAAATAATTAAGATTATTTATTAAAAAACTTATTAATACTTTTATCGTTATATAAAAAGATACGTTATTTTAGAAACAATGTAAATAAATAAAATTTAGTATAAAGATTAATATTTATTGTAAAATTAATAATTAAGAAAAGAACTAAAAAAGTAACTAAATATAGAGAGATATTATAATTTATATATCTTTAGTATTTCTTTTTTTTAGGGTTGTATCGATAAAATCGATTATTAGAATCGTCTAAATCGATTATTGGAGTTATTTAAGTTAACTATTAGAGTTATCCAAATCGATTATTGGAATCGACCGAATCGACGTTTGATTATGTCGATAAGTAAGTCGATATAATCGACGTTCGATTATTTCGATTTTTTATTAAGTAATATTTTTAGTATTTAAGTAATAAGTTATACGATAAACAATAATACTATTTTTATAAGTTAAGGTCTTTAAAACAGGTTAGTCGATTTATTAGTTTGTAATAACTAGTTAGGCGGTATTAATTAGATTTTTATAAATAATTTGTATTACTGCAAAAATGCTACTAATATTATAACAAATAAGATATACTAAAATTAATTTTTATAGCTATAAATTTAGTACTATCGAAACTATATTTAATATTATTTAGGTCTATTTAAATACTATTTTCGGAATTAAATTTTAAAGCTTCCGTTTTATTACTTTTGTTTTTTATATAAACAATATTAATAGTAAAAATTAAACTGCCTAGACGTTTAGTTCGTTTATATAGTTCAAAATTATTTTTAAATCAAGGTTTTTTAATCGATTTATATTATAATTTGTTAGTATTAAAATAAATAAACGTTAAATCGTAGTAAATATTTATAATAGATATAATTATAATCGATATATTTTTATTAAAATATTGTAGAAAAAATTGCGCTATATTTTTAAATTAGCTCTTTTTTTCGATTGCCGAAAATTCTTTATTGTTAAAGTTTTTATAATTCGATATTATATTACTATTTAAATTCTTAGTTTTTAAATAACGTAGTATTTTATAAAGGTAGAATATTTCTTTTTATTAAAAACGGTTATATCGTTAAATTCAAAATTAAAAAATCTTTATATCTAATAAATACTATAATTACTATAATATAGATTTAATTATTTAAATAGAAAGCTTTTATGGTTATTTGTTTTTTTATAAAATGTTTTTATATTTAATCTATTTTTATTATTACTAAACTTATTTTTAATATATAAAACTTAATATAGCTAATTTAAAATAAAATCGATAATTCCTGTTTTTATTAAAACGAATTAGATAAATTTATAACAAGTCATTAAACTAATTAAGCTTTTTTTAAAATAGCTAATAAAACCGGTAAATTAACCGCCGTTTTATTAAATAAAATATATAAATTAGCTTATGATTTTTTCTATTATATTTTTATAAAAAAAGTTTAATAGCCGAAATAAATAATATTATAGGCCTAAAGCAATATTTACCAAAATTCTAGTTTATATCTTATTTTTAATTTAATTTTTGAAAAATATAAAGCTATTAAAAGCTTTTTAAATATAATAAAAATAATATATTTTATATATTAAATATAATAAATAAGCGTTTTACAGATTGCTTTATTTTTTTATTCTTTGGTCTTATCGATTAAAAAAAGAGATTAAATATAATACAATTAATATAAACTTTGTAATAATTTATTAAATTAAAAAACGTTTAAAAACCCGTTTACTATTTTTAATGTAATATTTTTTTTATATATAATTTATATAATAAAATATTAAATAGCTTAAATTTATATAAAAATAAATTTAAGCTCTAAAATATTAAATATAGTAGAAAAAATAAGCTATAAAAGTTAAAATATAAATAAATAGCAAAAAAAAAAAAAGCTTTAATTATTAGAAGTAAAAATATAAATAATCGGTTAGGGGTTTTAAATTATTATAGAATAAACTAAAAAAAGAAGAGAATTAGAAAAAGCATAGAAAAGATTAATAGGCTAACTTTTATAAATAGCTAAACTCTATAAATTATATCTATAATTTCCGAATTTAATAGCTATTAGCTATTTTAATTTTATTTAAACTATTATTTAATAAAAATATATTATTATAAATTTGGTCTAGTACTAAAATAAGACTTTATTATATTTTATAGAAATTGAATTTGCGTAATTAATTTTATTATTATAAATAATCGCAGATAATTTTATTAGTCTTTTTTACGAAAAATATAAATTAAAGTCGAATAACGGAATAACTATTTTGCAAAACTAGCGGTTTTGCTACAACAATTAGTTTATAAGATAAAGCCGCCGATTGCCTAGTTTTTTGCTTTTAAAATTTGGCTTTAATATTATATAATTTTATACAAAAAAGATACAATTTTTTAAATAATTTAATTTACCTTTTTTTCCTTTTTTATATTTAGATCTAAAAACTAAAATATAAAATCGATTTAGTTAATTTATTATTTAACCGTTATATTATATAATTTAAAATGTAAATAAAAATATAAAGAAACTCCGAGACAGATAAGCAAAGCTGCTAATTTTATAAATAAACTATATATACGTTTTTATTAAAATTATATAGCTTATTGTTTAACTTTTCTATAACTATAAATTAAAGAGATAATACAGTTTTATTAATAAAATAATTATATATTAGTTTTAATAAATTAAAATTTTTATAAAAACTTTATAAATTATTATTTAAAATTAAATCGGTAATAAAATATATTTAAAATCTAATATAATAATATAAGAGATAAACGCTATAAATATACCTATAATAAAAGCTAAATAAACGTATTTTTAAGCTAAATATTTTATATAATAAATATCGAAATATTCGAAACTATAGGCTATAATATTAATATAATTTTATATTCGTTATTAATATATAAAATTCACGCAAATTACGTAGTATTTTTATTAGAAACAAAATAAGCATAGTTAGTTAAAAATTTTAAGCCGATTTTAATTACAGCAGTATTAGTTATTTTAAATAGACTAGAATATTTTTTTTAATTTAGCTAAATTTTAGCTAAAAGATTATTAAAATCGAAAATAAATTAATAAAATTATTTAAAAAAAATTTCCTTATGTTATTATTTATATATAGCTAAATTTTAAGGTTTTAAGCTAAAAAAAACATATATTACGCCTTTTTAAACTAATAAAAGCTACTGCTAAATTAAAGGTTAGCTCAAAGCTTAATTTAACCAAGCTAATTACCTAATTAGCTAATTAGTAATAATAAAAACTATTTAACCTAATTAGTTTTTTTATAAATAAATATATTTACTAAAAATTATATATTTTTTTTATAAAATACTTCTTTTTTTAAAGCTTTTTAAATTGCGCTAAACTAGCTGTTTTTTTATATAATATAGCTTTATTACTTATCTAAAATCAAAGCCCTTTATTTATAAATATAGCTATAAAGCCGATTTTAATTAGCGACTAGCTATTTGTTATATTTAAAAAAATAGCTTATAATATTAAAAATAAAAAATAATCGTTATATAAATGCTTTTTTTTAACTACTATAAAAAATTAAGTCAAACGCTAAATATAATATATATATATATAGAACAAAATAATAAAAATATTTAAGTAAATCGGAAATAAATATATTAAATAAAAAGTAACTAAAACTAGTTTTAAAATACCGGTATATATTTCAAAATATATTAAATATAAAAATATAAAAATAGGCTATTATATAAAATAAATAATACATATATTTAAAGCTTAAATAAAAAAATTCTATAGTTTGTTTTTTTTCGCTAATATATCCGTTTTTATAATTTAAAATTAACTTTTTACCGTAAAAAATCTTTATAATATAACTTTTTAAATCTATTTTATAACTAATATACTATTTATATTTTTTAAAATCAGTTTTATTAATATAAAAATAATCGATATTTTTATCGTATATTTGGTTATACTAAGTTTAAGCTTTTAAATAAAAATTATAAATTGCTTTAAAAACGTTTTAAATAGTCCTATTATATATAAAAATTGTTATAAATCTATTACGTTAATAATTAGAAACTTTTAAAATAATATCTGGTCTAAAAAATATCTAAAAAAAGTCTACGTTTTTAAAACCTTCGTTTTTATTAATTTTACGAAATATTATAGAATTGTCGAAAATATTTTATAAAATATCGGAAAATAAAACCGTCGGCATTTTTAGTTTTTTTTTAATAGTATTTTTTCGAATAATATAATAAAAAACCGAAATTATAATACCGACGAAAGCAGTAATTAATAAAACTACTATAATATAATGCTTTTATAAGGCAATAGTTTAAAAAAGCAAGGATTAGTAAATTTTTAAATAATATATACTAAAATAAAAAATAGAAAAAAAAGTTTTGATTTAAACATTAAAATAAAATATAAAGAAGTCGAACTAAAATATATAATAATAAAATATTAAATAGCAAGTACCTATAAAGTTAAAAATAATAATATATAAAAAAAGTATATATAAAAAAATATAGCAACAGAAGGTTTGTTTTATATATTTATTTTGTATAATGTCTCGGTAATCCCTAATTTCTTGACAGCTTTTTAAAAAAATAAAAATCTGCTTTATACTTCTAATATAAACTAGCTATAGCTAGATTTAATATGTATATTTTAATAGTTAAAGTAGAATCTTCTAATCGTTTATTATAGCTATAATAATAAAAAAAAAAGGCGCGTAATATAATAGCTAGCTTAACGCAATCTAATTAAATTCCTAGCTGCTTCTTTTTCTTAAAGCTCCTAGTTCTCTCTACTCTTTACTTTTTAATAAAAAATATATTATTTTCTACTATATTTATAAAGAAATAAAATATAGTAGCCTGAAGCTAATTTATATATATATCTGCTTAGGACTCAAAATATAATGCAAATATTAGGAAAAAAAAGCAGCTAGAAATCTATAAAATCGCAATAAGCTAATTATTTATTCAACTAGCAGTCAATAAAAAAGCCAAAAGAGGTTAAAAACTTGCATTAATTAAATTAACAAAAGTACCGATTTAAAAAAAAAGCAATATTTTTAAATTATATTATTTTAAATTTATATAAAAAACTCTGCCCTTTTTTTCTTTTTTTTTATTTAAAGTTTTAGCTTTTTATTAGTAATATTAAGACTTTTTTTTTAATATATATATAAAAAAATTATATCTTTTCTAGAAACTATATTTCAAAAATTAAGCCTTTTAGATTTTTTAGCTAATAAAAAGTTCTTTTTTATATATATATATTATAAATTAATATTTATTAAAACATAAAAATTCGTATTATAATTTATATATTTTTAGCTAGAAATATTGAAAAACCGGTTCAATTTCGATATAAAAACTTCGGTTTTATTTTTTAATTATACCTTTCTAACGCTACTAACTTTTTATTTATTTTTCGGTTTTTTTATACCAAATTTTTACCGTTATATCTCAAAACGGTCCTTTATCAAATTTATTTACAAAATTTAAATCAATATTTATATAATATTTTTTTTTACAATTATTTAGCAAAATATTTAATTATAATCGCAAATTTTTAAAATAAATATTAAATAGCTATATAATATATAGTTAATTTATTCCTATTTCTATAAATTTAATAGTTTTACTTTAGCTATTATATTTATATTATTTTTGCCGAAAAAAAATATAACTAATATTTCTTAATAGTATTTTAAATTATATTTAAATAATTTAATTTTTTAATCGATAAAAACAAAATATAGTATTTTAATATTAATAAATAGAATTATATTCGATTTTTATAACGTTAGGCTTTTTTATATATTATTTTTATCTCCGCAAAATATTTAGATGTTATTTGGCTATTTACTTATATTTTCTTTTTTTCCTAATATTTAGATAGATACTAAGAAATATATAATTAAAATTTTGCCACAAAACAGTGCACAAGCTTCGGTATTTTTAATTTTAACAAATTGTTTTTTAATAAATTACCTATACAATAAAATTTAACAATATCCTAGCTCTTGTTGTAATAAAAAAAAAAAAATACAAAATAGCAAATATATTAGTATAATTACATATATATATTGCTATAGTAATTGAAAAATAGTTAACTATAATGTATTAGCTTTTATATACCTAAATAAGTAGGGGTTTTTTTTTCCTTTTTAATAGTGATAAATCGTATTAAGTTATTAATAATAGAAATAGAAAATAAGCTATATTTAGAGAAAATATAACGTATAATATATTTTAGTTATACCGTGAAAATAAAAAATTAACAATTTGCTAGCGTTTAAGCTATTTATTATATAAAAATAACTAGTAAAATATCAAGATCTTTTTAAGTTAATTAAAATATTAACAAAAATTAAAAAAACTAAGCTATTTAATATATATTAGTTATATAAATATTAAACGTTTTTATAAACTATTTTATACGCAATAATAGCCAAATTAAACACTTTCTAATCTATTTTAAGTTTAAAAATTTTGTTAAAAACCGATTTACTAAAATTATAATTTAAAATATAATAATATATAATATAATTTAAAAAGCTTTTTATATTAAAATCGTAGTTTTATTCTAATTTAAGCTAAAAATTAATAAAAAACTAATAGCTATATAATTTAATTAAATAAAAATAAATTTACTATTAATTACTATTAAAATCTAAAATTAGTTTATAATTTTAATATTTTAGTTAACAATCTATTTTAATTTTTCGATTTTAACTTTAATTTTAGTATTAATAAACTAAAAATAATCCGCTAGTATTTTCTAATTATTATACTAAATATATATAAAATTAACGAAAAATATAACTAATATTTTTATATATTTTTACTAAGTTAATAATTTAATAATATTTTACAAAAATATTATATTAATTATTACTCGTATTTTCTATTTATCGCGTAAAATTTGTCTATACTTTTTTTATAATATAGAAAAATCGGTATTTTGATTAAAAAAAAGCCGATAATTTTGGTCATTAAGCCTGCTTTTTTTCTTTTTTTATATAACGTTAATCGTACCTATTTTACCTAATATAAAAAAAATAAAATAGAAAATCACGGAAAATAAAATATCTAAATAAGATTATTTAACATAAAATCGAATATAAAAATAGATAAAAAAAGCCTAAAATATAATATAACCAATTAGCTCGGTTATAATAGTATAAATAGTTGTAAAAAAAGTAATTTTTTTAATAATATTATTAGCTATATAACCTATAAAATTACAAAAAAAATAAAGGTCGATAAAGAAAATAAACAAATATTAGATATAAAAAAAAAAAAAAACGCCAGCTATTTCGATAAAAACGCTACGCCGGATTTTGCTTAAAACTATTATATAAAAAATCGGCCTACAATTATATAACTTAAGCCAATACGTCGGAAAAAACAGAAAACTTATATAATATAAATCAATAGATATAAAAAAAAAACTAAATTTAAGAAAATTCGCAAAAATCAAATACCTCCAAATAAAAACTTAGCTTTTACCATTTTCGATTTAAATCTTTGAAACTTCGAATTAAATATATCTAATTAATTAAAGTTAATAAAAAATAACTATATAATAACTATTTTTTTTTCGACAAAATAAATAATAAATAGATATAAAAAAATATCGATATTATTTTATTATCGAAGCTATATTTAAAATACGATATAAATATTTAAAATAGAAATTAATACTATATAATAAAAATAGCCAAATATTATTTTAAAAAATTGTCCTATTTATTAAAATAATTTTACATATTTTAGTATAAATAAAATAGTTTTTTAGCAATATTTAAATTATAAAATATAAAATATATTACGTTATGCTTTATAGTATAAAAAAATAAAATAAAAACGTCAAAAAAGTAGGCATAAAAACGCATATTTTGTTTTAAAAACTAGCTATAAAATTATAATACTATTAAAAAATTTCTCCTTTTATTAAAAAAATTATAATTATAACTATACATAACTTTTCAAACATTACAAACTAATTTATAATTTATTTAAACTAATATATTATAATATAGCTAATTTTATACTATATATAAACTAAATAAACTATATAATTTATACTATAGATATAATTTTTAATATATTAAATTATAATAAAAAGTAAAAAAATATTTGCGATTTTTGCTTTACAAACTAGCATAAATTTTTAATTAGCACTTTTTATATTTTTGTTTAAAGCTTTAGTCTATTATTTTATATTATTTAAAAATCTATAATTAACGTTAATCTTAAAAATTTAACTATATTTTTTTCGATCGATTTTATAATATTTAAATTATAAAATAGCAAAAGTTTTCTGCTAAATTTTAATAATAAACAAAATCTTTCCAAAACGAACGAAATTAAACAAAATTATTGCTATAATAATATATTATTTAAATTATTATAAAATTTTATCAATAAATAGGTCAAAAACGTTATAAATATTAATATCGAATTTTTTTTATTTCTCGATATTATTTAATGCAATTACAAAAAAGCCGATTTTTTTTATAATAATTAAAATATATATAAATTGCTTACGTTTTATTGTAACGAAAATATTTTAAACATCCTAAGCTTAAATTTTAATAAAAAATAAAAAATTAAAATAAAATAACAGACCAATTAAAAAAAATAAAAAAAATAAATATACCAAATCGCCTCGTCGAAAATATTTTCCTAAAGCTTCTTCGGATTAGGGCAAATAATTTTAATAGTCTTCTATTTGCTAACAGATATATAATCGTTGCTGTAACGTATATAAATTGTTATAATACTAATTTAGTAGATCGTAGGATACTAAAATAAAATATTATTATTTATAGCTATAATATTATTTTATACGAAAATTAAAGTTTATAGCTTTTTTTCGATTAGGAGCAAAATATAGATATTAAAATATATAAAATTTAAAATAATATAAAAAAAATAGGTAAATATTATAAAAAAAAGAAAGTTAGTAACAATATAAAATCTAAAAAAAAGCTACTTTTTAATAGTATAAAATGTATTCCTAAAATATCTCTTTTCTTGCCCTTTTGTATTTATTTAAATATATTTTATTTCGACAGTAACGAAATTAATATTTTTTTTAAAAATTTCAAATAATATATATATTAAGCTGTAGTTTAATTTTTAAAATATTTATAGAATATAAAATTATTAGCAAAGCTAATTAATAAAATATATATTAAACGTTAGATTTTAACAATATTTGATTTTTTTGTCGAAAAGTTTTACGTTAATCTGCTAGTTACTTTAATTTTTTATATTAAATTTAAACAATATTTAGCTAAAAAAAGATAATATTTTTTTTCATAGTTATAATAGAAATATAACCTATAAATTTAGTACTAAATATATAAAAACGGCAGCTTTTTAAGTCTTAATTTATAATTAACTTCTATTAATATATATTTATCGATATCGTTTTAAAACTATTAATATTACTAGCCGCCTTTTTTGCGAAATTGTAAAAATATATTTAAATATATCGTACGGCTTAGAAAAATTGCAAATAAAAATATTTTAATACTAACTATATTTTTCAAATAGTTTATATAATAAAGCTAATTATATATACTTTTTTTAATATATTACTATTACTAGTTTTTTTACTATATATTATTGATAGTTTTTAACAAAAAAGTTCGTATAATTAAATATATTACTATATTTTAAATATTTATAAATATTATCGCTAAAGCTATTATATTATAATTTAATTTTGTCTACTAAAAATATAAGTTTTTTTTAGTTATTTAATACGAAGTAATTATTGTTTTTTATAAATAGAAGATATCGGAAAAAATCGCAAATATCGATATAATAACTAAGTTTCTATAAATAGTTTTATGTTTTGATTCTACTTTTTATAAACTCGATATCGATAAATCTATAATTTTTATTATAAATTAGGCTATATACTAATTATAGTAGTAAATATTAATAAAATATTTGTTTATTTAAAAAATCGGTTATTTTAAATATTTTTAAAACGCCGGTTTTATTATTAGGTTTATTATAGAATATTTTTTTATAAAAAAAAATAAAACTAGTATAATTAAATTAAAGTTATAATTTTTATTTATAAATTTTATATCGTCGAGGCGAATAAAATATTAATAATAGTTAATAATAATAAGCAATCGTTTAAAAGGAGTATTTAGTTTTCGTTTTTTAATATTTATAACGATAGAAAGTGATATAAATCGTTTCGCAAAATTATAACTAGGTTTATGAAATAAAAAAATATTTTTTTTTGTTTGTTTAAATATAAGCTTTTTTATTTTTAATAAATTATTATCTAAAAGTTAGAATACTAAATAAAAAATAATTGCAATTTTATAAAACTTCGTCGAGTATAAAAAGATATTATTAGGTAAATTTTTCGAAATTTTGATATAATTATTACGATAATCGTCGGAGAATTCTTCGGAAAATATATAATAAGATATAAAAAGTTTTATTTTTATAGCAACGCGGTAATTTTTTTAGTAAATTTATGCATAAATTTACTATTTATTATTTATTATAGCTGCTAAAAATTCGAGAGTTTTGCGTAGATTTTGACGTAGTAGTGCAGAAAAGTTTTTAGATTTAAGTCTATATTTAATAATAAATTTTTGCTATATTATAAATTTTATAAATAATTTAAATTACGTAAATAATAATATAAGCTAATATAATAGGCTAATTAGATAATTATTGCGATTATAAATTAAATTTATTGCTTAAAATATTATATTTTTCTTTTCGCCTTTTTTTTTATAAAATATAGTATTTATTAATTTAAAAATAATATAGGTCAAATCGTTTTATATATTTTTCTATTTTTTTAAATACCGAATCTCGTATTTTAGATTAAAAGAAAACGTTTAAGTGTAATTATATAAAATATTTGCTATATAATTATATTAAAAATATAAAATAGCTTTAAATATAAAAAAAAGTAATATAATTCTTTTTATCGAAGGTATTAATGTATATTTTTTTAAAAATAGTTGCTTAGTAAGTATATTTTAACGTCATTAGCTGGATATTTATTCAAAGACCGTCGTTCTGGGTAAAAAAATAGAGGTATTTTAAGTTCTGTATAAATTCTACCGATTTTAGATATTATATTTCCGTTTTTTAGATATCTAGAAATAGAATAGTTAAGAATTAGTTATAATATTATTTAATTATAGCTATTAAATCTTTTAAATTGTCCGTTAATATACGTTTTAAAATATAACTAAAAACGAAGCAACGGCGGGCGGAATGTTATATATATTAAACAGAAATGGTGGTATTAGTTAGTAGAACTTTTATCTGCTGACCTGTTTTGGGAGTAGGAAATTTTTGCTTGCACCATTTATATATGTAATATACAAAAACTTAATAGTAATCGAGCTAGCTAGGCGTTAAATATATAAATCGATATTACGTATAAAAGTTATAAACATTTATTTGATATTTTTTTAAGTCGTATTGTATATTAAAGTTATATATAACGTTATAGTTGGGGCAAATATTATATTTCGGAGATTTACGTATATATTGCTTTTTAGCATATCGAGAGCCGAAGTTTTTCTAATATAGTAAGCAATAATTATAAAAATTAAATATATAGAAATAATGGCGTTGGGGGTTTTTATAAATCTAACGTATACTATAAATCGTTTTAAACAGGCCAATTAAAAATTAGAAAAAAATCTAAAAAGTTAGTAAAAGGGGTAGTAAAAAGAGCGGCTTTTATTTAAAACTATGCTTCTTTAACCCCTTTTATTATAGAAAAGGCCCTTTTGCTTTACTTTTATGCATAATGTAGCATGCTATCCAAGTGGCCCTATCTATTCGAGAGTCGATTGCAAGTTGTATAAATGGATAGTCACACCTTTATTGCGAGAAGCCGCCTCACAAAGGTGCTCGGCCAGGGGTAGACGACTAGAGTTTTACGACAGCCGTAAAAAAAGCATAGTCTATAAATCCAACGTCGAATACGGAAAAAGGGCAATCTTCCTACATCAATAGTATAGTCAATTTTTATCGATATATACCGGTCAATATTATTTAAAAGACTTTTATGGTTATTTGTTATTTTTTCTTTTAATGCCGTAAAAATATACCTTAACGCGTTGTTAGGCCCGAAATTATTATAAATAAAAATATTACGATATCGTCTATCAAGACGATTTTTAAGCTTTGCTAATTATATAAATTTGTTTTAATATATTATTATTACTAACTTTTCTATTATATAGTATTAATAATTTTTTATAAAAAAGGTTCGGTATATAAACGCGTTATTATTTTCTAAATATTTATAGATATTTTTATATAAATTTTAATATTTTAGTTCCTCGACTTTTTTTACTAATAATAAAAGTAATTTTGTTTTATTTAATTTTAAAAAACCTTTTTTTTCTATAAACGAAGGATTTTTAAAAATCTAAATATATTAATAATAGGACTCAATTTTTATAAATAGCTTTAAATTTTAATCTTAAATTTTGTAAATTTTATATAAAAAAATCTGCAACTTTTATTATAAATAAAGCCGCGTATTAATTATAGTAGCAAAAATTGACAAAATATTTACATTTTTAAAAAAATCTGTAATATTAAACGTATTCGAAACGTTTTTTGTATAATTAATTTTATTATAAAAAATCTTTCTATTCAAAAAAACAAAACAAAAATAGTAAAGCTAAAATTATAGCTAGTTTTTGTAAGTTTTACGACGTCGAAACTAATTAAATATTAATAGCAATTTACAATAATAAAAAGTCGATTAAAGCTAATAACTAGATTTCGTTTCGCAATATTTATAATAATATAAAATAATTTAAATTTTAGCTAAATAATATAACTAAAAAAATCGATTTTCTATAACAGAACTATATAATTTTTTGCTAACTCGAGTATATAATTTTTAACGTTTATTAAATTATTAAAAAAATCGAACGCTAAGCAAAAAGTAGTTATAACCGCTTAAAAATTGGTTAAATCGAATATAATTGCGCTAAAAATACTTTTAAATAGATCGATATATTTATTGCTATAGTTTTTAAAAAATATATAATATAATATAAAAAGTTTTATATATATACCGGCGTAGTAATTTTTTTAAAAAATCTATACGCAATTTTACTATATATTATTTAGTATAATTTTTAAAAATTCGAAAGTTTTATACGTATCGTTATAAAATAATATAAGAAATAATTTAAATCTAGATCTATTATTAACGATGTATTTCTTTACTATAAATCCTATTAATAATTCGAGTTTTATAAATAGCAAAATAGATTAATATAATAAACCGAATAAATATTTATTATTTTTATAAACTAGATCTATTTTTTAAAGCTCTATTTTTTTGTCTTTTCTTTTTTTTTAATTAATATATTTTTTATCGACTTAAAAATTATATAAACCAAAATATTTTATAACTTTTTCTATTTTTTTAAATATTAAATTTTTTATTTCTAATAGTTAGATATTTTTATTATATAATTCTACTAAATATTTGCTATACGTTTGCTTTAGTTTGCTTTAAATATAGAAAATAATAACGATATTTCGGTTAATAAAAATATCGACTTTTTTTCTTTTAAAAATAGCTAATTATATGCTTATTCCGAAAGCATTAAGCTGTTTAAAAAAATAAAAACATTCTAAATTCTATAAAAACCCTCGAGATTTTATATACCGCTTTTTATATTTTAAGATATTTAGCAAAAAAGTAACAAAAATTTGCCGGTAGCGTTTTTTATTTATAAATAATAGAACTTTAAAATCGTCGGTATAAAGATTAGCGTAATAAAATTTATTTTTAATATTTATATTTTGCTGTTATAAAATAGTTTCCTTAAATAATATATATATAATCGTAAATTTTATTCTGTTTAGTTTTAATAATATTAAGTTTTAGCTTTAACTTAAAATAAATATATATTTTAAAAAAATATTAAAAAAAAAAAGTTTTCTAAAATATCAGATTTCCAAATAATAAAAATAGTCCTTTATTTATATATTTTATAATAATTAAAACTTATTAGTTATCGCTATACCTATTTTTTTAATAACCAGCATTTATAGGAAATAAAAATAAACTAATAATATTTAATCTTCATTATAAAGAAAAAGCTTATATTTTCGTATATCGTAGTTTTTATATTTTGGTCAAATTTTATAATTTAGCGTTTTAAAAAATAATCTAGCAATAAAATTATAATAATCAAAATAAATTTCTAAAAAGGTACCGTTTCTATAATAAAAAAGAAATAAAAAAAATTGTTTTAAAGCTATAAATATATAATTTATATTAAAAACAAATTATAGTAAATATCTAACAAATATATATTTTTTTAATATCGAACGACTTAATATATTATAATATATATCTTTTTGTATATTTTTATTAATATCGCTAAATATTATTTAAAATAAAGATTAACCTAAATATAAAAAAAAAGAAAATATAATAACTATAATATATAAAACGATAAAAGGAAGAAATATATATAATAAATGCCGGCGCCTACTTAAGATTTTAATAATAATAAATATAGTTTTATATAATAATATTTATAACATAAACTTACTTAACTAAGGCCGTTTAATATTTTATTTTACGACAAGTTTTAATAAAAATTTTAATATAAATCAGCAGAAATAAATAAATAATATATAATTTTACAATATTATTATTATATTAAATTAAATAAAATCAATTTATATATATATATAATATTATAAAAATTATATATATTAAAGATTTAAACTCTACTAAACATATATATAACGCTATTTATTAAAAAAACGCGTTATGTTATATTTATTCGACTATAATTAATTTAGTAAATAATTTAACTTACGTTTTTATATTTAATTTATATATAAACTTAATAATTACGTTATATATAATATATATTAAAATTAAAATATCGATATATTAAATAAATATATCTTAGCTTTAAGCGTAAATGCTATATATTATTGTTACTTTTTTTATCTAAATTTTGGCTATTATATTAACAATATTACTGTATTAAAAACTTTTTTAAAAAAAGGCAAAAAAATAACGATCGATTTAATCCTGCGCCTTTATGTATTAGTTTTATTTAAGCAGTATATTACTTTTATACTTGTAATTTACGCCAATTTCTTGTTAATTTTATCCCCTGAATTCGAAGCCGATATTGAGTTGCATTTGCCCCGGCCAGGCGAAGCAATATACTTATTACCACGATTCCTTTGTCGACCGTTTCATTATCATACCTCTATCGCTGCCGACGCTACTGCCATCTTATAGATACAATATACCGGCTTGAATTCATGATTTGTTAACCTTGCAATGGAGTGTTCCGGTATAGTATTTGCGCCTTTATATTATAAGTCTAAGTAGTTTCGTCAGGACATTATTGCTAACTTCCGTACTATTATTTACCCCTGCCTTAAAAGACCGTCATCGTCTAGACAAAAATTTCAGTCAAACGCCGTAATGTACATAAGGAATCCATCGCGGATGCTCTGTCGTCTCTATGACGTCCACCAATTGGGCATCTCTTCCCGACCTAGTCAATTTCTGGTATTCGCCACTCTTGGTGTGTGGGTTGCATCTATCAAGCCACGTTGATGCTTGATCTTCTAAATCACCAATATACCTACCACTATCCGGAGCGAGATATCCCTAAAGGGACTCCCCATATACCCATTACACTCATCTCATTAGACTCAGACAACTTGAAAATTCATCTTATACCTTTGGAGAGCACGCCTAGCCATGTCCGCATCGCGAGACCTGTTTACAGATGCCGTCGGGAGTGGCCTTGTTCTCGAGCTCTAAGAAGAGTCGACGAACCCATGTTCCACTACTTACATCGAACAACGACTCTACGAGAGTGCCAGTACCAATGCCTTTTCAAGCGGTTACATCGAGGCCAGGCTTGCCGCATCAGCCGACAACGCTGGTGCATCTGCATCTCAAGATCAACAAGACCGTTCCATCGGCTCGCTCGCAACTTCTCACCTCAACTGTCGCCTCCTCTTTCAACCCACGCAGCCGAATGGTATTTCAATAGAAGGCGCCGAGTCTCTGATTTTGTTTCCCCTTGATACGGACGAGGCAAATAAACCACATCGACATAGAAGCTTCCAATGCTTTGCAGTCCATGAGTCACCTGAAACCGTCAGGTGTTGCCTCACACGACCCTTGGTATGCGACATGTACTTCGACCCCTACCAGGGCTCTGTCATTATGCACAATAAAGCAACCTCGGTGCTGCATATGAGCAGTAGGGAGGAGCTGATCACCATCCCGGTGTGATCACGTCAAGTCGTGGCCACTGGCGTTTGGGAAGTCGGCACGCCCGACCACCCGCGTGTGTTCCAAGTGTTGATCTTGCCGCGTAGACATGTTTTGGAAGTCATGGCACATTTCCTACGCAAGATTACTGGATCTAAGTGCCATGCCGATGATCAAGAAGATCCCACCACACCATCGTCGCCCGGTGTTATCTCCCCCACCACTGTGTCACGACACATATGTTCGATCAGCGAGCTAGTGAGCGGAGAAACGGCGCGTTTCTACAGCCCTGATCAGCGCCAGGAATCCTCCAGCTTTACTCTCTTCCGTATGCGACCAATCGAGGAGAACACGTCAGCCGTTGTTTTCGAAGCTAGACACTCTGGACCCGGACCAGGTCGTCGTGGTGAAGGCTTTTTTTAAAAAAAGACCTGACCGTGATGCATTTGTTCGAGCCCGGAGTTGGCTGAACGAGTATAGAGTACATCTCGGCTTGCAGTCTCTACGTCTGGCAATAGCTCCGCTGATTGTGCCATAACTTAACCCCAATCCACCGCCGACACTACCATTACTTACCTGTTATCTATCGCCGTCATTCATACTAATGGCGGTCTATAACGTTATTGACTACTCTTTAACTGGTATTGAAAACAGTGCTAATACACTTTGTCTGGGACACTATTGTCAAGTTACTTGGGGGTGATGCCTGCGTGTATGCTTTATATTTAGAGCACATTGAGGCTAAAGACTTGGGCCAATGGCGTAACATACTCTGTGAACACTACTCTTTTGTCCCCTACCACTCGCCAAGTTGCAGTTTTGTGTTTCCTGTAACTCTGCCTCAGTGTTAGTTGCCTGAGGGACTGCGTATGCCCTCACTCAACCTCGGTGTTTGATGAAAACTCTAGATAAGGACACGAGTGGTGCCGAACCTACTCCACTTGTCCAAGCCCCTTGATTGCCTTTAGACTCATGTCTCGAGTAACTTGTTGCAGTCTCCCATCCACCATCACCGCGATAGCGTCCATGGATCCTCGGGTGTATTCCAACAAGGTCCCAATTCTATGAGCCACCATGATAACAGTATGTCCCTTGCTCGTGAACTCGTCATCGACGATACGATAGATGGAGGACTCTGTCGATATATCAAGGGAGGATGTCACCTCATCCAACAAGATCACAGGCTTCGCGGCTGAGCAACGTGATGTGTTGGCTTTGACTAAAGCGCGGCATATTGCAAAAAGCTGCGACTGTCCACCCGATAGCTCTCGGAGAAGTGACAATTTCTGATCCAAAACTGGATGCCTACCGACAGAAGCCCATACGTTTACGGGGGTGTGGTATGCATCCTCTGGTTCGAGATCAATCTCGTCGTGGGAAGTGAAATGCGCCCACAGCCCAGTGTTGACGAGTGCAGCTATGAGCGTGTCGTCTTTCTCCACCCCGTCTGGATCCAGGTTGAAGCGAAGACTCTCGCTAAAGAATATTAGAGGGTCTTGCGGTACAAATATAAAGGCCCGCTGTCGTAGTATATCTAGGGCCACATTCTTAATGTCGACTCCATCCACCTCGATCCGACCAGATTGCAGCTCCAGGAGGCGTACAAGTGTCAAGAGTAATGTACTTTTACCACTGTAACAAAAATGAGCCTGCGACATCCATTGTCGATGCTGTATCGGAACTTACCTCCCAGTTCGGCCGCACACGATCAGCTTCTGCCCACCCGTAATCCTGAGGTCGAAATTGCGCAAAGCCGCCGACTCCACCCGAGATCTGAACAATCAGCAAGTCACCAGGTATGTAAAATTAGGCCTTCGGGACATACTGATAGGATGCGGCGATGTTCTTGAAATCAATGGTTCCCGCAGACGGCCAGTCCTTTGGCGGATCGATACTTCGAGACGTTCCACCCTCGACCGGGGTCGTCTCCTCGAGTGTTTTGAACCGCGAAATGGCTCCAAGTGACGTCTCCAACGTGGTCCAACTCTCCACGAGTTTCAATAAGGTGCTGTTGGCCACCAGCATAATATTGAGGGCAATGCCGACCTGAGCCCCGCTAATCCGTCCGTGTGAAACAACAGCTATTGCAATAGCACTCGTAGCTATCGCGGCGGCCAGTAAGTCGAGAACAAAATTGAGCCACCTTTGAAGACACATTAGGAGAAATTCTGGGCGTTGCGAGTGGTCGACAGATAGGATATTGTCTTCGATTGCAGCCTCAGCCCAACCGAAGGATCGCATCGTTTCGAGGCCTTCGATCTGATGCGATACGTGTAAGTTTGAATCAGATTGGGGTTAACGAAAGTTGGGCTTCACCCACCGATTCTAGAAAGCTCAAGACAACTTCAGCTCGAGCCTCGAGCTCCAGAAATCGTAGTTGGCGAGATGTTCGAAGATAGACTTTCTGCACTAGATACACTATGAGTGTACTGATGGGCAGGGAAAGCGCTAGCCATTTTTCAGCGATGCAAAGAGTAATGATTTGCATCAATAACTTGAAGATTTCTAACATTGAAATTGTCAGCATCTCAGACGAATTAGTTCGAGACATTTAGGTGCGGGTTACTCACGAGTGAGCATCGTCTGAAGCCCCGATGGTAATTGCTTATCCACGAGCTGGATGTCCTGGCTAAACCTAGAGGGTGTAAACATTTGGTCAGTCGTGAAAAATGTAATACTCACCTGTTCAAGATCGAGCCGATATCTGTGCTCGAAAAGTAGGACAAAGGGGCCCTATCTATTGTCAGAGTCCTATTTGATCAAGTCGAGGGAGGGAAATGTGGAAACCTTGCCATAATATCCAACAACCGCCGGTGGAGTCGGGATCCAGAACGT
Source organism: Xylariaceae sp. FL0255 (assembly GCA_022578795.1). NCBI lineage: Eukaryota > Fungi > Ascomycota > Sordariomycetes > Xylariales > Xylariaceae > Xylariaceae sp. FL0255. The sequence continues at coordinate 11,924 of MU389018.1, read as the reverse complement.
GGAGCAAGTCGAATGAGGACAGCCCTACATACTAATCATCAACACCATTTTATGGTCGATCGGCAATTCAGGACGTACCACATCTGAGCGCTAGTCGACAGCCACGACATGGCTGAAAGAAAGAGGAAACCAGAAACATAAAATGAAACACTCCCTTCTCGATTTTGTGTCCAAAGCTGAAGCCAGAGCTGGGGGGCGGTGATAAAAAAAGCGTAAGACGCCGTGGTGCTCACAAGGAGCAAGATGTCGACGAGGCCGATGAAGTTCAAATAGTAGGCTATTGCCATGTAAGTCATGATTCGAGAAGTATCTACTCACAGGGAGGTAATTACCGTAGAGTGATGGGTCTCCAGTACGTCTCTCGAGATCAGTCCTGGTCTCGTCCTTCACCCGAACTTGATTTCCAAGCTTCGCAAAATTAGGCCCCAAAACGGTGTCGGCGTTCGCGCGATGACCGGAAGAGAATTTTGCTATCGACTCGATCTTGGTCTGGATCTCATGCCAAGCACCTTGCTCGACAATCATGTTGTCACCAAGCACCACAATTTTGTCGGCCGTCTGGAAGTATTGCGCTAATGGTGCCGAATTAGCTACCAAACAAGTCGACGGCTGCGCTGATTCGATTGAATTGTATCTCACATGAGTTTGAGACGAGAATAACTGTTGTCCTCAACCGACGTAGTAAGCCCGTAGGTCCAAACAAGTTGTCGAAAATCGTTTGCTCTGTGTCGCCATCTAGACCACTGAAGGTGTCATCCAAGAGAAGCAAATCGCATCGTGCGAGTAATGCTCGAGCGAGAGCCTGCGGTCATCAGTCTGACTACCATCATCGTTCTTATTTGGAAACTTACCACGCGTTGTCTTTGTCCTCCTGACAAATTCAGACCTCTGCTACCGATTTGTGTCTGGTCCCCCTCGGGAAGAGATTCGAAGTCATGGGTGAGACAACATGCACTCGTAACTTCACGATACCAGCTGCCGCTGTGGGCAAACATTCCCTGTTGAGTAGGCCCCTGTATGACTTCCTCAATTGTACCGTGAGGTAGCCATGGTCTCTGCGCGCAGTATCCGATGCGCTTTGTCTGCAAACGGATAGAACCATGATCAGGTGTGACCTCACCTAGTATGCTGCGTAGCAAAGTTGACTTCCCACATCCGGTAGAACCTGATATAATGGTGAAGGATGTGACCTTGACCTCGAAGTCGATGGTTGTCCGGCTATTCTGTTGGCGTCCCATGGTGAATTTAGAAACCCGAACAGCAGGAAGATTATTTGACATTACAGTAGGCTGCGTCCTATCCGACGAAATGACTGGAGACATCGAGGCAAAATCCTTGCGAATGATTCGTAAGTCTGGACGCAGTAAAAAGGCCTGTACTCTTTCAAACGAGGAGAAAACGGCTACTGCTCGTGGCACGATGGTCATCACCATGTTCGCCGGATGTGTGACCAGGCTCAGGATGGCCATAGTGGCAAACGCGGTTTCTGTATCAAGGTTCTGACCACGAGCTGATGCGAGTGTGGCATATGTGACTAGGGTTATGGCAGGTGTAAAGATTCCGAGTGCATTGGCTAACTTTGTGTCAGTCCAATTTTCAATCAGAGGCCATCACCCTAACCTCACCTGACGAGTTGTAATAGACCATAACCCATCTCAGTCTTGACGCTGCCCAAAGCTCGACATTTCGAAGCTCCTTAATGCGTCGTGAGAGACTGTGTTGAAGTCCAAGCATCTTGACGACTTTGATTGTGTTGAATACCGAAGTTGTGGCGGCTATACGATTCTGTGTTGCAGCCGTCCAGGCAGTTTGGCGGGGCTGGAGATGCTTCACAACGAATCGGCTCATGTGTGAGCACACTGCATCACGTCAGTGTCCAAGCACAACTAGAAAAGGCCTTACTGACTATAGATCAAAAAGAGCGGAATTATCCATATCCAGCCAACCTGGGTTGCCAGAGTTATTACACCAATCGTTGTTTCGAGGATCTGGGCCCATGTCTCATGGATCATCTCGCCTATACCATCAACATTCTCAACATCGGTACTGATAAGTGTGGTAGCTTCGCCGTTATCGTGGGCGATACTAGGCGATTTCATGATCTTGTCGTGCACAAGCCCGACTAGAGCACTCCTTGTCATGAGTTTCAACTTGTTGATTTTATGGTGATAAAAAGCTGTTGATACCTGATGATCGAATCAGCTAGTAGTTCAAAAAAGCGTGAATAATGATCACCATACGGCAAGGCCGACATAGATGCTGATAGCTGAGATCAGGAGCCAAAAGCCGGGGTGCCCTTCCGACCCCCCGTCGCCAATCACGTATCTGATCGTCTGTTTGATCAAAACGGGTTGGGAGTAGCGGAAGACAATCAAGAACAGTCGAGGTCCGATGGAAGCATAGAACGGCCCTTCCAAACAGCGAAGCAAAGCAAGAGGTAACGCCCGCGTAGTTTCAGGGATGACTAGCCGTGTCAGTTTTTTCACATCTTCCCTGGTCACACAAATCATGCGACAAGTACGATTCTTGACTCACTTCGCCGCGACCATGCCTCAAGCATAGCTTCTCTCATCCTGCTTGGCTTCGTAGAGTGACTGAGTGGCGGAAGATCCCGATGTAAGAGGTTGTTTCTGTATCCTTCTATGATGATCGGGAAGATCCAGAAAAAGAGAGTCCTGCTCAAGATACCATGGCGGTCTTCGGGAGATTCATCCCTATTGAGATAGGTGAGTGCTGGAGAACCGACAAAGAACTCAAGTCCGAGGATCATCAGGTGTATGCAACAACGAATGAGAAATGGATATTGAATCGTCGCCTGTGCAGGGGTGTTTGAGGGCATGAGGAGGTAGACGACATCGCATAGAATAGCGACAAGGAGATAAACAGTGGAAAGGTCTGATAATTGCCGAGATTGTTTCCCTAAAAGGAACGCTAGACCCATGGCCAGTGAAGCAAGTATAGAAACGATTAGGGATAGCGAGACGATTATTGGATGAAGGGCATTGACGGCCCAACCTTGGAGCCAATACCACGAGAGTATGACCGCAAGTGTTAATGCGAGGATCTGTTCCGTATTAGTATCACTCAAGATAGCAATTATTCAGATGAGCAAGTATTGCTGACGGTCTTGGGGAGCCTCTGATTGCCAGGAGCAATCGAATGCACCGGCTTCCAGAGCCCGCTAAGCAGGGCAAACAAGAACATGATGGCACAAGTTGTCGCCGCCGTGGGTACGACGAGCGCGGGTTCCGGACTCATTGTCCTTGGTGAAGTGTGTCAACTGAAGACTCTAAGATGGTGCTTTTTGTTTGAGGTGTAAATCAGGGTAAAAGCCGGCTCTGAGTATGTCGTGGATATTGGCCGTCTGAGCGCGCGCTCGGGTTGGCGAAGTTTTTCCCTGGAGGAAAACGACATGAACACTGGCTCGTCTGCTTGTTTCTCCGATCTCCGACTGACGACAATTCGCGTCATTGGTCGATTATTTACACTGCACCTCTGATTGGTCTGTATGAGATTTCCCATTTCGGTCGTTTTCCATGTGGCACAGTTGATTCACTCTGAACCCCGGACAGTGCGGAGTTGATTCGTAGAAGATTGGGGAATGCCATGCACGATTACCTTGCCGTGCATAAAAAAAACGAGATTGAGATCAATTTATGCTTGGGGTAAATAAGGTAGGTACCTTCTCAACACAGTACATGGCTTGACATCTAAAGACTAAGACTAAATGTAGCTAGAGAGGGGGTTCGATCAGTCTGATAAACAAGTATGTGGGACAATCTCATACACACACTTTTATGGAAACTCTACTTGACCATCCGAGGTTCTGAGAAGTTACAGCTTTTACTGTATTGGCTTCATTATCCAGTCTGAATGTCCATTGACACACAATGACCTCCAATTGACTGTGGTGATTGAATCTTGTCCAATGTCGGACTTCTTTTCGCAAGAAATAGCGATTGTTTATGCCCCGTAAGAAACAACGCATGTGGGGGTTGAGCACATACTACGACATCTTCGTTGGCTCGCTCCAGTCATGAAGGATGTCAGTCATGTGTTGCAAAGCCGACGTGTGATAGGAGTGATCGTATATTCAAAGAGAGACATTCCTATTCAATTTTACTCTACCGAAGGTTATTCCACTACATACAAAATGAGAACATTTATGTCTCTTCCATCTCCCTCTCCGAAACATGACAATGTAAGTGGCCATTCAGAGTGTATCTTTTGGGGTGTGGGGTGTGTGAGGGTTGTGAGTGCAATGAAAGGACAGCCTCGTGGCCAATAGTAATTAGAGAGTAGGTAAAATTCATGAGATAGATATCGGCCTCTGCAACCTCGGGCCATACAACCGCGAGGACCAGTAGTCCTAGAACAGGCGTGGCAAATGCAACCAGTCTTGAATAATGAAAGAATGCAGGAACAATAGGCGGTTGGGAGGTATCATCGTGCCGTTTTGACTCAAGCCTAGGAGCTCAGAGCAGCTCTGAGCGAGTGTCGTCGCTTGAGTAGGCTCACGTGTGATGAAGAAGCGCACCTAGTCACGGGGAATGGTGACAGGCTCGTCTCGGGTAATCACAACGGGCTCATCACGGGTGACAACGGTACCCTCCGCACGAGGAATAGCGGCAGGCTCGTCTCGGGAAACAACGACAGCCTCAGCGCGTGGAATGGCGGCGGGTTCGTCGCGAGGGATTACAACAGGCTCGTCACGAGTGACGACGAGAGACTCTGCGCGAGGGATAGCGACGGGCTCATCGCGAGGAATCACGACGGGTTCGTCCCGCGCGGCGACGACACCCAGGCCACGAGGTACAAGACCACCCTGCAAGGGAGTTGCCAAGGTACCACTAATGAGAAGAGCGACAATGGACTTCATGTTGACGTAGGTGGCTTGTCTGGCAATTATTGGTTTGACTTTGATGTTGGTAGATACTGATATTCAATTGACTTTTTTATTGTTGGCGAAAATCGACAAGATGACACCCGACCAGAGAAGTTCAGCTCGATTCATCACTCTTATATTCAATTACAACGCCATACACAGTACTGCAAGCTGGAAGAGCATTCGTCGGCATGAGGTCCAATACTCACTTCTGGTGTGTACACCTCCTATGCCCCGATGATGTCAGGTCTCAATTGGCTTCTACGGGTGATATCTCTACACACCGCGTCATGCAAGTAATCATACTTGGTGCGAAACCATTCAAACAGCCATCAGTATTGACGATCTTCCTAATGCTATCAATCCATGTAGCCAAGATGTAGTTTACCAGACACAAGAGACTATGCGTTGGAGTCGTTGAAGTTCGAGCGATCTTTGATTTCACAGCTTCACCATGTTTCATGTCCCCTTCTGGTAAGGGTGTGGGAACTCTGACAAAGCTTGGCGCTGTTGAGGGTCGCAGCTTGTCCTGAACTACGCCTCAAGCCCCTCATCCTTGTTTGCTACATGCATCACATGCAGGGTTGTCAAAACACATGAAACAGAATGTATGTCACCAGACTGAAACTAGAGAAGAATCGTCAACCGGTGATGTGCGGCGGTCATATCACCGTGTCAGGACTGCAATCTGACAACATTATTGTGTCAGCGTACATGGAAATAATAGGCAATCACCCCTGCATGCTGACATCGGTGCGACAAGCATCTGGTCACTCTGCAGGGCCCAAGCACTCCCTCAGTCCGCTCCGTAGCCTTCAGGAAGCTGCGAATAGTTGTCCAAACAATGGAACTTGCAAGTCCCCAATGCCTTGTAGTTCTAGGAGAACAATCGCCAGGAATAATCCAACCAACCAACGGCGCCAAGGGCACAATCCCGCACACAATGAGGCAATGACATTGCGAAGTCAGGCGTCGCTTGGAGGAAACAGCTCTCAACAGTTCATGGTCGACGAATCCATTACTACAGGAAGATTCTGCATTCATTCCATTCTCTGACATACTTCGGTCTATCCACGTGGCACAATTCCCACACGACCGCGAACTACAATGAGATCACGGACCGAAGCGGTCATTGAAAGGCACATAGGTTGAAGTCTGAACAATGGCTCCGCTGTGGAATCGTGTTATTCGGCTCAGGCTGTTGAGGCTTGTCATTGGTTTCATATTTGTAGTTGTCCTGGTGTCACGCCAAATAATTGCACCGTTACTTTTCAGCTACACACCAGGATTGCTGTTCAAAGAAGACCTGATGAACAACACTCTCGGGGTATGTGCAATTTGACTGTTGAGTTTGTCAGTGTTGTAAATTGACATTGTCGTCTCAGTTTGAACGAATTCTTGCTGTTTCAAAAGGTCCGAGCTGGAGAAGCGAAGGGCTTCTGGATGCCGCCAACTTGACAGGCCTGGATATCCATATCCCCCCTCAGCCAGATTGGTCAATAGAGGAAGTCGAGGCTTTTCGTGTGAAGTCCGCAGGTTCAGATAGGATCAGTTTCGGCTCAACAAAATGCTGGCTCGGTCACATCAATGTTCTCTCGCACATCGTCAGTCAGAACTGGTCCAGTGTGCTGATCCTCGAAGATGACGTGGATTGGGATATAGCGATCAGAAGGCAACTGGCCCTTGTGGCGCCAGCTATTCGTGCCATCACTCATGCGACAAGGCACGGGCATTGGTCTTACCAGCCGTATGGCAACACTTGGGATTTGCTGTGGCTTGGACATTGTGGTGACTACGCTCCCCCCAACTCAATAGCACTCTTCGATGCTTCACTGCCGCTGAGCCCAAGATATCGCGAGGTCGACGGCAGATATAGTGTTTGGGGTAAGCCCCAGATACGATTGGTACACACGACTGCAATGCCTCTGTGTGCGTTCGCGTATGCTCTCACCGGCAGTGCTGCCAAGAAGATATTTCTGTCTGCCAAAGATGGTGTGGAAAGAATCATCACGACGGATCTTAAACGATGGTGCTCCACCGGTTTTCTCAGGTGTGTGACTGTCAACCCGGAATTATTCCATCATCATAAGAAAGCCGGTATGGCTACTAGCGAGATCGCTCTTGCATCCGGATGGGAGTATAACGTATGGACTGTCGATTTTACACCGAACATAAGATATAGTGCAAGGTGTAATAGTAAGTCGACAGAGCTTGTCACGTGCATGGATGAGTTTGGAGATGAGAAGGAAAAGTCTACCACATAGAATGGCACACACTCTTTTTAGGTGTATGATTACAGGCCCCAGCACGTGCACGCTGGCAGTGATCATCTAATGTCGTCTCAATTGATGCTTGTTCTGAGAGCCCTTGCCTGCTCTCAATGCTCAGGGGCTGCACTTCTCACCGTCGAAGAGGTCGCCGCGGTGTAATTACATTAAGAGGTGTGATGGGATATGATGCAAGCGCTCCAGAATACGTGACTCGTACCATAGATATGCTTATTTTTTTTTATTTTTTTCCTCATTACACGCATGGAGCCCTAGGGGCTAAGGCGTGGTACGCAAACTAAAGTCTACGTAGATAGAAAATCTTTTAGTACTATATTTCTTTTTTCGTATTATAATCCATCTTGTTCTTGTAACTTTTTCCTAACTTTTTTGTTTTTATAGTTCTGAGCCGTTGGAAAGCGACTATTTTCTTGTGCATATTTCAGTGGTTTGGAGGAAGTCTACGAGGGCCTCTTTTCCCGAAACTGTACCGAAAAGCACTTGGAGAGAGAGTTGGCAGCTTGTCTCAATCTTCTTTTTTATCATTTCTCTTTCTGTTCTATACCTCTTGCAGGCAAAAACTAGGTGTGCGGTCGTCTCTTTAACCTCACATATTTGGCGTCGTTTTTTCGGGCGTTGATAATCTTTAAAAAAAGCTTCAGATATCCTATTCCCGTCTTTAGCTATATGTAGGCTGATTGCGTCTTTCGTGTTCCGGCCGTAAACTTGGGCTTGTGGCTGAACGGTAGAAGGTCTTGGGCGATCTTCCGGTACTCCGTTCCGAGACCTGTAATGGGCAGTCCCTTTTCGCTGTTTTCGTGGTCCTTGAACCATCTCCTCTTCTAGTCATCCATTGCTTGACTCTTGATCCGCCTTTTGAAGTGGCTTTGTGTCATGTATGTTTTGAACTCTTTATCGGTTTCCAATTCGTAGATATGCTTATAGATCTATCACATCACAAGGGGTCATATTCAGCATGTATTAGAATTATACTTCTCATCTCTCTAAAACTGTGTCCTGAATGCTGTCTATGAAGTCGAGGGCCTCAGACCTGCGGTAATCCTCTTCGACCCAGGACCCGCTTGCGTTGAAGACCATCGTCAATCGCTCTGTCGCTGAGTACTTAGGCCAGACCGGGCTGTCCGAACTGAAGCCTACATTCGGGTCCAAAGCCGTTATAAACCCAGCCCATGCAACTCCCATGAACTGGGACATGCGGAGAAGGCCTTCTCCCTTCCCGGAGAACGGGTTCACAAGCCAGCCTACGCCGTCGAAGGCCTGAAAGACAGGCCCAATCTCATCCCCGTGATGAACCCCAAGTCGTTCATCATATACCGAGGAGACCATGGCATCAAATCGAAAACCGTAGCAAGTCGAAAGTATAGAGTACTGCCCGCACAATAGTCTGGCCCCGGAGTTTGTACTCAAATCACCCATCAAATGTTCAATACGCTCAAACTCTGCTCGGCTTGTGATGTCCGTTCCCTCGAGCGGCGGCTCTAGGGTATCATTCATTCCCGGTGTCACTGGTGGGTAGAAGCTCATGAGGCGATCAACGACGGTCGGCGGATACAAACGATAGTCTAAGTGAATCGGTTAGTCACATGTACCATTGGAGAGACCAAGGCCCAGATAATTACCTGTCAGAAAACCTCTGATCCCGGCCCAGTCTCGTACAAAGCCTGGAATCTGGTTACCGCCCTCATTCGTGACGTAGCCGCTCAGTACTGGTACGTTCACCATTTGGAAGCCCTTTAAGCTTAGACTCCCATATCGGCGAAGGAAACCTCCGTCGATGCAAGGCCGTCCGAATGATTCGGTCATATCGGGCATTCCATACGGCGATGTTTCGAGAGCGTCAACGATCTCCTCGTAAGGTAAGTGTCTCAAGCAATCGAGAGAGTCCTCTGCACTTGCGCATCGTGTCGAAGTGACAAGGGAGTTGTACAGCTCTTGTACGGGATAACGACGGTTGGATGTCCCTTCAACTGGGCTTCCGCTCTGTAGAATCGCGGCACGGAATAGGCCATCGTCCCGTCCGCCGTACGCAGTAAGATGAAAGCCAACATCTCTAGCACCCGAGCTACCTCCCCAGAGGGTCACTGTTCGTGGATCTCCCCCGAATGCGGCGATGTTGTCTTGCACCCATCTCAAGGCCATCCTCTGATCGTGGAATGCGATATTGGTGTTCTCCGAGCCCCTCATTTCATCGCTTATCAGCCAGCCCCCGATGGCGCCTCTGTAGGTGAGAGATACCCCAATGAATGGAAGTCCTGAGTTTGCCGCCATGGACACTATGAACGACAAGTTGTACCGAGGGTTTCCGGAACTTCCGGCTCTCACACCGGCGCCGTAGATGAACACCGCGACAGGAAGTGGGAATTGGTCAACATTGCTGGGGCGAACGACATTGATTGTAAGGCAATCTTCAGACTGCGAAAACGCACTCGAAGCTTTCTGCTAGCAGTTAGTATGCCATGCCAATCATTTGGTGCCTGGGGGGTCTCAAACGCTGTAGCCAGGGCACTGAGGTGTATAAGCCGTTGCATTCCGCACGTCATCCCAGGACGTGTTCAAGGACTGTGGCCGTCGGAATCGTAATGTCCCAAGAGGTGGTATCGCATATGGAATACCCAGAAATACGTCCTGACTCAGTGTGTTCAGGTGAATTCCAGCATATGTCCCATTCAGGGTGTGTACTATCGGCCTTCCGTCCACATCATACCCAACTGATGGGCGTTCGCGCGCGTTCAGAACGGAATACAACGCCCCGATGGTAAGACATAGGGAGACCACAAGAGGGACAGCTTTGAACCAAATGGCGCAACTCCGGAGACGTGAATGGGGGTTGTGAACCGGGTGCACAATTGAGTCATACTCCAAGTCGGTCTGACTGGGGAGTCGTCTATACCCCGGCAGACTATTTGCGCTGTTTCTCCAGAACATGGCATGCAGATGAAAGTAGAGGGCTGGGGTGTTTCAGGCCCTTTTTTTGTGGGAGAGAGGGGGGGGCGCCTCGTTGGAAGATATTGGACGACACTTGTTTGAGACACGAGTACTACTCGAATTGCAAACCGAAACGGGCACATTTGGACGGGCTTCGTCAATGGTCACCTAAGTTAAAGGACTATGTACGATACGAACTTGAGTTCACCGAGCTCGAGGACTAGAGCGCTGGGGGGTAGGGGGCGAGCTGGGCTATGACGCATGTCTCCTGATAGAAGCCGGCAATCGAGAAGTTGCGGGAATACTGGGTGCTTTGGTGCCCATTGTCTCATAACGGGTCCGAAGTAACAATGCATAGTGTGGTAAGCATACATGCTTCAAAACGGATCCGTGGAGTAGAAGTTCTTGTTGGTGGTCACAAAGAAGGCATACAAATGGTTGAATTCTTGTCAGGTTGGCGACTCGGGTCCGCAAATGACCCCTCCATGTCTCCAAGGGCCTCTCCGCCACTTCCAGAACACTGCATCTCAACCATCCTAACCATTACCCAGGACGTCAATTGCGCCTTATCGAAATTGACTAGGGCTAAAGAGACTCGTACAGCTAGCCTATAACGTGCTCTAGTTTCAGATCTCAATCAATCGGTCCCATTCCCCCTGCGCTTCTCTGGCGGGTCTGGGGAAGATAAAAGACAGAAAGCTGGTGCAGGGCTGATAGAACCCCCTGGTGTTAAGTGCTCTGATCAAACTCACCTCGCTTTTGCTGTTGATTTCCTTCTTTGATTGAACCAGATAAGAAAATGTTGCAGAAAGAGAAGTTGGAGTGCTTGTTTTGCGACGCATTGCAATCCGTAGAATGTACAGGTTTAACCCTGAAATAATGTGTGTAGGCCGGTGGATCTGACTTCGACCAGATTCTTGGTGGTTTGATATCTCAACGAGGAGTCAACGCTCGAATTTCTAGTCAAAAATCACTATACAATTATAACATCTGAAATATATAATTCTGCATGATAGAGTATCACGATGTCGTGTGGTTTGAAGAGATGAACGGGAAACCAGACCTCGAAGTAGATCTTCACTGCCCCACATAAATTATATCGGGGTTAAACCTGTATAAGGGTCGAGTCCTGAGATAATGATACGGCCAATCGGAAGCCCTAGCTAGACCTGGATATGCTCACCGAGTAAGAAACAGAGTGCCAACATAAGACTAGGGGAGAAAACTGGTTCATGGGAGACTTCAGGGGTTCCCAGGGTAGTAGGTCCCCTGCAGTATTAATGGGGATTCCGTGGAGTGGACGTGGATCGTGCAGGGTTCTTGTTCGCCTGCAGCTAACGGGCTTACGTGAACCACCAAAAACTGAGGGGTCTACAGCTTCATGGGCAACTAGTTACCGGCATACGCCGAGAGTACCAAAGTTCTCATGGTGACATGTCCTATTTCGATGGCGGCTTGGTGTGGAAGCCGACGGAATCTCCAGTGACTACCGGTTTTGTCGGAGAGGCCGAGCAGTATGTCTTCGTAGGCAGTGTGTCTGTGCCGCCTCACTGCGTCCAGAACCTATGGAAATAACGACTCGAAACTGGTAAATACTGTATTGCTGCTATCTAATGGAGGACGAGAAGAGAAAGGATGTCTATCTAGCTTATAGTGGTCTCGGAATAATTAGGGAATAGTATTCCCGTAGTCCCGTAAGTCTGGAAGTGTAACGACCTAGCTAACCTATAGTAGGGTTCGCCCAACCCGACCCGGGCTTGGCAACCCAGAACCCATTTGGGTTCTGGGTAGCCCGAAAATTTTTTGGGTTTTAATGGGTTGCCAAG
>MU389017.1:0-40939 GCA_022578795.1 Xylariaceae sp. FL0255 | reverse complement strand
GTCTGACTAGTTTCAGTGTCGTGCTGAGATGCTTGTTTATTTCGTACTTTGTCAATTTTCGTCAGAATAGGTCTTCCACCTTGGGTGTCTAACGAGGACCGAAGCAGCAAGGCATGCGTGCTGCCAAGTGGTTTAGAAATAAGTCGAAAGCTGGGAGGACCACAGTTTGGTTCGAGATATAGAATGACTAGATGTAGCTCCGTCCGGGAGGCCGAGAAATAATGGGTAATAAGATTATATCCGTAAGACTTCTCTTGCTTTACTGTAATAGAGCATTTGCTATCTATATCCTCCGCCACTACTTTGTTAAAGTACCAAGTTTCGATGACGCCTCGGGACGACGTTGAAGCATGCCAGGTTGCCCCGCTATATCGAAGGGAAACGCGAGTACCTCGCAAGAGGCGACCGGACGGGTTATAGACTTTGTAAAGAATTGGAATCATCTTAATTTGATGTTGACGTTGGGTGTTTGTTGTTGTTTAGTAATAATTAGGTAGTTTTTACGGACTAAGTAAAGCAGGTCAATTAGATTTATATATATTTTGATACGTCGAAGAATGAGCTGCAGCCTCCGAGAAACCGAAAATCTCGAAAACTTCAGTTTTACGGCACATAGTGGCAACTGAGATTGTAGATTTTCTGGTGCTCGACCGTGCGCTTATGTATATAATTTCAGAGATAGGCAAAAGAGTGAAAAGTAGATCTAGAGTTTGAAATAGATGGTTCGGCGCTTAATGGCAATTCTTCCGATGCCGATAGAGGGGCCGGCCATGGTTGGAAGCCGGTGCGGATGGGAAACAGCTAGAGAAGGTTGTACCGCGCGCTAAAAGGCCCTGGGTATTTGAAAATCGTACTTTAGCCATCGCCACCCTAACTAGTGATCTCTCTATTCCTACGCTCACTAGATCGTTCGCGATGGACAGTCTATTCGATGCGCTCGGCCTTGACCCTGGTATTTATACTTAATAGCAAATTTAAGAGGCCTTTAAGAAAGCTTCGTTAATTTGCCACCTTGACAAGAGGAATTATTACCAGCTTTCCAGTATTCGTTGGCCAACGGTAGAGCATTTATAATTAGCTAGGAGTCGCCTGTGTGAGGATTGTGCGGCTGTACTCGAGCGTTTTTCAACGTTCCTCTGGACGTTTTTCCTAGAGTCGAAGCCTTTCTTTAAGCTACCAGGCTCATTGAATTACCCGTTTGCAGCATGCCCTATCTGCTGCATGGTGCTTTATGCCGGCGGGCTTCTTGAGCACCTCTTAGGCGACTATGGCTAGCGACAATGCCCGCTCTGTCCTAACGTCGTTTCTGTAAATGACATTCAGGATCACTGCACCGAGGCACACGATCGCTGCATCTGCTAGTATTGCGAAAGGATTTTTTTGCAATCGGAAATACAGGGCCATTTAGCTGCCAAGCACTTTTACGATTTTTGTCGAGAAAATTGTCAAAGTCTTCTCCAACACCTCGAATCAAATCATGCTCTGAAGCCTTGCCAAGAATGCGAAACAACAGATGATCTAGTACGACATATTAATAAAAGCGAGCTCCATCTGTGGGCGCGTTGTCCTTTTTGCGGCTATTAGATCGATGTAGACTCCTCTTCGGCCTATCTCTCCACAAGCTACGGCTGGCGACCGTGTTTAGATTGTCACCCGGGCAGTGACGATGATTTCCTCAATTACGTTTCCGAATACTATCCTGTGATGTCATGCCTAGTCTGCGACTGGGGAATTGTCCGGGATAAGCTTTTAGGGCATCTATCTCTAACCTATGAGTTTTAACGGTGCTTAACTTGCCCGATATCCATTTATCTAAATTACGTAAAACTTGAATATCTGTAGAAGCCCTGCATGGTATACGGCAAGATTAAGCCGATGGCAAGGCTGACTGACCACCTATGCTCGATCCATTCATGGGTCAAATGTGGGATCTGTAAGGAGCCACAGCCGGACGTTGACGGCCTTGAAAATTATATACAAAATTACCTAAATCGAACCTGCTTTGAATGCTACGCCCAAATACCCGGCGAAAAATACCCATCCTATCTGCGACGGGACTACGGCTTTAAGGAGTGCCCTTTTTATGATAATATATACGCCGTTGACTCGATGCGCCAATATATCATAGAGAGCCACAATCAAACAGAACGTTGCCCTATTTGCCCGTCCTCCTATACGCAAAATAGCCTTACGAATCATTTGCTCGAAGAACATTCTTAGGTAAGGTGTTGCTTCTGCAACGAGGCAATGTCACCCGATACCCTAGGCAAGCATATACAACAGTGCCACGATCACTATGACCCCAAACCATGCCCGGGGTGTCAAGAAATATATCCTGCATCTACGTTAGCTGTCCATCAAAGAGAGGCTCATTCGCATCGATAATGCCCATTCTGTCCATATCTAGCGGAGGAGATTGCCGAGCATATATTCAGTGTACATCAAAATTTGCGTATCGACAAAGAGCCGTCGACAAATCACCAAGCGCCACCAGAAACAGATCTTATCCAACATAGTGACCGACCTAATATACAAGTTAGCAGCGCAATAGAGACTATAGTAGAGAACGTTGAACACATACCAAGTCGAGATCTCTCTATGTTTCTCAGTGCTCTCTCTAAGGCTATGAAGAACCGACAGGATCAGCCCGCGATCGCGACCGGGCAATTGCAGTTATACGTGGCTGATCATAGCCACAACGGTCAGGAGACAGTAGGAAGAAGATCAAGTTGGAGCGAGCCTAATCCACCCCACTCACTTTGTAGTGTCGCATCGAACATGCGGCAGGAATCTTCCAGAATTCCATCTGGAACGACAACAGACACAACAAAAAAAAAAGCCCCCTTAGATGTACGAACACCGCAAGCCGTCAAAAGGCGGAAAGTCGCTGCCCTCTATCATGAAGTCCAGTTCCTCGCCTATAATCTACTAAGCAATAAACTGCTGCGCAGATTTGAAAGTCTCCTATCTACACTCCGAAAGAATGGCACGAAGTATAGCTACTTCCAGGTTACTGCAACAAATAAGCTAGCTAGAGCATCCCAATTTAGTAAAATCAATATTCGATCTGAACACAGAACAGATGCTTCCAGGCTGCTCAAGGAGCTAAGGCTCATCCTTATAGTCAAAGAACTCGATACGCCAAAAGAGAACGGCCTGAGGCAGCGAGTAGACTCTAAAAAGATGGACAAAGTCTTGAAATATCAACATTATGAAGCAACTCTCCAAAACCGTCGCAAACTGAAGGCCCAAGTTAAGCGTGGCCGAAAGCTACAAAAAGTGTGCGGGCCCTTTCGTGGCTTGCTATGTTTTGTAGTTTTAAACAGGAAGTTGGAAAAATTCCTTGGCTTAGCGAAACGCGAGAATCAACAGGACCTGGACAATTTTCACGATGCTGTCCGAGCACATGAGGCCCGATGGAGGATAGGGCAGCATGTCCTTGATAGCATCGAACAAGGGACCTTCCCGGAAGGACTTCAAGATGTCGAGGGTCTCGACATTTTCCGTCATCCTTTCGATAGCTGAAGTTATACCTTAGCCTGAATCAATTGACGCTTGGCCCATATATCGCGTCAGATAATATAATTAACCGGATCTGTCAAATTTAAAGTGCCAGTGTTTTGAAAACACGCCGAAAGGTCACGATGTTTTAGTTAGTTAGAAAATGACGATCGTAGAAGAATTGTACCTAAATTTAGGCATTCACGCAGGATAGCATTGTTTTAAACAGTTATAAAACACAGGCTATAGAGCTAAAGTTTTGGCTCTGTGGCCCGTGTGCTTTCCCCTCGCCTGATAAGTGCCTATATTGGGGGTATATAATCTAGCCTAACCCCCCCTTCTATTTATTCTCGTAGCTGCATAGCTGCATATATATATAATATACAGTTAAAAATATCTCGTACTAAAAAAATATAGTCTTGCAATTTAATCTTAGTTATGATATATAGTGGCCGGTTTTGTGATTATACAATACGACAAGCCTCACCCGTAATTTATATAATTCGACTACGGCCCCCTAGATCCGACATACCTGCCAATATCTTCGAGCCGGAAAAGTCATCCAGCAGCGACCCTAAATCCAAGAGCACTCATGTGGGATGGAACGCTGGTCCCACGCCTCCGTCGGTGGTGGCCGCTCGTATACCATCTGACACCCCCCCTCGGCCACCCCCACCCTCCGGACAGCAAAAGTGCCTAATATTCAACAACTTCACTTACACGGATCTAACCACCTATATCAAAAGCACATAGATACATTATATCAATATATGTCCTCCAGTTGGCTCGAGAGCAAGGTTGGCAGCGGTGCCAGAACTGTTGGAGGATGTTCGAGCTAAACACAGGGTGTAATCATATGACGTATGTCTTACCTACCGTAGAGATTCATAACTGAGGGCGACTAGCTTTACTTGCTGTATAGATGTCGATGCGGGTTCCAGTTCTGTTATATCTGCGGTAGCTTATGGAAGACACGCGACTGCGTATAGTAGGACGAGCATTAATATATATTTATATAGTAAATAGGAAGGTTAAACTTAACTTAAGATATAAAGAAAATTATAGTATAAATTAGGTAAAGGTATTACGATTTTAATAAACAATTTTGGCCTTAAAGATAAGATAAAATATAAGATATTGCCAAATCTTGTCGAGAGGGGATGAGGGATCATAAATACGCTAGCTAGGTGGCCCGTGCACTAGGCCCCTATTACTCGGGTACTACCTGGGAAGACTGGCAAAAATGCCATTTTGGACCTATACATTATTCAAACGTCGCCGTTTTGCCCCCGGGTGCATAAACCAGTTTTGAATCCTAGGAGCCGCTTTTCGCGGTAGTCTTATGACAAATTCGAATTCTTCCTTCATATTAGCCAGCACCTCCTTATTCGTCAATATGTTCCCTTCCATTTCCTTTATAATGGCCACCATCTTAGGTGGGCAGTTATCTACAAAGGACGTCATAACCTCATCCCGATCATCCACCTTAAAAGAGAGGAAGTAGTCAAGAAGAAGCTGAAACAATAGCGCAAGGACCTTGTTACAGTCTAAAATCTTTTTGATGACTGAAGTATGTAGTATCTAACAGATAATTCGAGTTAAGCGTAGTATCTTTGTCAATGTATCCTGCGATACTTGCGCGCCGTGCTGTAATAATAAGGCAGCAAGATCTGCAGAGCCCGAAGAAGGCGAAAGAGCTCGTTCTAACGGTGTTATACCGGATAAGTCTTTAGACTCTATATCGACACACCTTGTGCGAAGAAGCAGCTCAGTTTCCTATCGCAATTTGCGTTTTACGAGGGCAGAAAGGAGGGAAACGATCTTTTGGGAACCAGAAACCTCTGTGCCTAGGTCGACCTTGGCCAAGAGTTTAGGAATTATATGCTTTTGGGCCCTTTGATTTTTAGGGAATTTCATAAGTAGGGCAAGTGATAGGGGGTGATTTGCGCCGAAGTGGCGGATCTGCTGTTGCGAAGATGCTGGATCGTCTTTGGGCTCCGGATCAGCTCTATTATCGAGGAGCTGTCTTGCTAGCTCCTATCTTCCACATTTGAGAGCGATACCCAGAGGGCTCCAGTATTGGCCCTGTACAAACGTAACTTGGTTCATATCCGCTCCAAGGGCAAGGAGATAGGGTATAGATTTTTCAGTCGTATGAGGTGACGTAATTGCGTAAATCAAAGGGGTGTCCTAAAATCTATCTTCAGAGTTAGGATTGATTCCTTTCTCCTCGACTAGACATTCCATAATATCGGGGAGATCTAGAGCAGCTGAAATATGAAGAGCATTTGTACCCCATTCGGTGGTCAGAGCAGCACTTTAATCTATTAGGAACTTGGCGGTAAGGCTTTGCTTATTATTAAGCGCAAACAATAGCGGCGTCCAGCGTGATTGTTCTGCTGATATATTGATATTTGCCCCATTTTGTAGTAAGAGTGCAACAGTGTCTCGAAGTCCGTTCTGAGCGGCCAGGTGCAATGGTGTCAGATCATGGTAGTATGTGATCTGATTGAGCTGTGGTATCATCCGGCTGTATGCCCGTGGAAGTGTATGAAGGACGTTTATGCCGAATGTCCTTTCTAAGTTTGCACCTGCATTAATGGCCATCTGCAGAGCTCTGGCAGAAGCACCATGGTTTTCATATTGACAGATTTTGCCAAGAGCGGAGGATGATTCATGCTTGATATTATACTCGTAGAGAAGATAGTTGTATAATGGATAAAGTGTTTTGCAAGAAATAGAAAGAGCGAAAAGTTCTTTCAGCTCACATAGAGCTGCAATCATAAAGTGGATGTCTAGAGGTAGGTGCACGAAGTCTCGGTGCACAGCTCGCATCCTATAACGCCCTCGGTGGTTGGATCGACAGGCCAAGCCCAGCTCTCTGGCCAGTCCGCTGGTCTGGGCCAGTCTGGATACGCAACCGGGTCGTAGATGTTCTCCGCGACCGACTGATAAGGTTGCAGGTTTACGATAAGATCTTTTTCGGCTAGCTGGGTTAGGTTTGAGCCGCCGTTTGGTAAGCTCTCCCACTGAAACTCCACATCCCTCACGCCTTCGAGCGATTCCTGAAAAGCCTCACCGGCTTCGCAGATCGATCTGGCGTAGCTGTCATCCAAGAGAGAATGGAACATCACGAAGTCGTCAGATAGTATATCTTGATAACTTCTCGGTTTAACATCAAACGCGTTTCGGCTTGACAAGAAGATAAAACACAGCAGACCAGCACACCCGCGGCAGACAGTATTCCATTTTCGTCCCTCTTGGAGATGATATTTAAATCTACTCGCTTTCCACTGCAATTCGTTCAGGAACTGTTGTCGTATTATTGTGTCTACTCTTATACGGCCATCTTTTGTCGAGTCCATCCTGGTGGCTAGTCGACATTGGCTAAAACGTAACATGAATTTTGCATACAACGACTCCTCATTCGCAAGTCGAAGCCAGCTAGCGATATGTTAAACTGAATTCCTGTCGGAATATGGCCGAAATTTGTTGTCCGGGGCCCGTCTGCTTGCGACAAGGGAGCGGAATTGGTCGATCGCCTCCCTACTTCGAAGAGCCGATGCCAGGAACAGAATATCAGGGCTTGGGGGTCTAGCCGGACGATATGCAGGAATACTGCAGAGTTTTTCTACACTTCGAATCTGTATTATCTTCTGTGTTAGCTCGGGAACGCTCGAGGACGGCTGGATTGTTTGAGGCTTCTGTTGTTTCCTCGCTCCTGTGTCGGATCCAGACCGCGGTCTCTTCCGTGACACATTCGCGGCAGTCTTATCTCTGCTCACAGGTTTATCGACTTCGTCCTCGTTCTCGGCCGGTTCTTTTCTGTCATCTTCGCCGAGCTGCTTCTCGCCTCGTTTCAGAGGGCGGATATGCTCGTACCGGATAGAATATTCCGGACAATCAGTTCCACAAAGCGTGTGTTGTTCGACATTTAGTTTCCCGTCGAAGTAATTCCTGGCATCGACGACGGAATATCGGACAGCGTGTCCGGAATGATATGAGTTGGGGAAGGTCACGACGATTTCTCCTTCGAGCTGTTGGAACGATCGAATGGGGACTCCCTTCCCCTCGAAGCCGACAGTGCCGAATATCGCATTATGCATCATGAATGCGGCGCATTTCGATTGTGCGCTGTTCGAGAGTGGCAGGGTTCGAAAGACGTTCTCCGCATCGCTTGATGATCCGGGTGGTATCACATTCCATGTTCTTTCTCCAAGCCAGCAATAGTTGAACGCCCACATCTTGCAGTTCTCGACGTGCCAACAGAAAGGTGCACCCGGGGGTCCCTCGAATTTGGTGGGACTGTGCACTCCGCCAAGTCTCTGCCTTGTCTCGCGCAGCCCGTCTCCGGCAAGTGTCGTGAGGAGGCTTGAAATAGGGAGGCCGGCATTAATCCGCTGTTCCTTCGTCCAGGCTGGAACGTCAGTCAGATAGCGTACGCCCTCGAGTGGTATATCTTGGCAATCTCGTAACAGCCGTTCCATGTCTCGTACGGGTTCGTATTTCTGTCCAGGAGGTCGGCAGAAGGATCTACGTGACGCTTCGGGATCGAGTCTCCAAAACCCCTCCGATAATCTCACAGGCTTATACACGCTGCATTCTTGGGGGGCACACCTTCTCACATGTGTACATCCCAGCCGGCTTGTCTTCAGCTCAACTTTTTGATCGGGAAGGGCAATTCGTGCTTGCTCTGGCACCGAGATCTTGAATACGCCGTGGTTCGCCGCGCCGAGCTCTTGGGCGGCACGGAGGATGATGGGGCGGTCGGATGATTTTTCGTTCTGTAGGTCGGCAAGCTGCTCCGTCGTGGGGATGATGAGCAGGACACTCCCGTCCGGCCCAGCATCTTCCCACCGGTACTTGACCTGGCTCTGTTCGCCCTCAGTATCCTTGATATGTACCGTTTTGACGGACGAAGTGTCCATTTGTTTTTTCTCGGATGGGCCACTCTCATCGCTACTGGCCTCTGACGGCGAGGAAGGAACGGTGCTGGCGGGGGAAGTCAGGGAGCTGTTATTTTCGATAGAGGACGTTTCGGTAAGCGTAATCAGCGCAGCTATTTTCATCTGGTCTTCCGGTTCCGCGACCTGTGCGGAAAGTGGTCCGTCTTGCATCTGGATCGTTGGTGCAGATTCGTCATTGGATAATCCTTCAAATATGGAGAAGTTATCATTGGATAGCAAGAACTGTCGAAGTCCTGATTGAAGTTCTTCAAGAAATGCGCTTTTGAAAGTTGACAAGCGTTTATCTATAGTTTCGCTGACAGCTGGTCCAGGAAGGTGGCCTGGTCGCGTTCGTGTGGCGGGAGCTTGGTGGACATGATTAAAGATATCTTCGCGAAGTTGTGATAGTCCCTAATCGAGTTTTCGTTCATTTAACCAAAATTATAAATAGAAGACGCTTTTTATGGCACCCTGCGTTTCATTGGCTGAAACTCTTATCGCCTCTGCACAGGCCTCAACGCGATGAAATGGCTTTGCGGTCCGTGCGCTTCCTAGTAGATCTTAACGTCTTAAAAAGGGTAGCCAGAAAAGCGTTTTATTCTACCCGACAGTAGACTTTCAAAACAGAAATATATACGGTATCTACGTCTATTTATGCTATAAAAAGGATAAATATCAAATCTAGGACGAGAAGGTCTGGGGCCAGACCGACGACTGCCTAGCCAAGCCGTGGCGGTACTTCTTCTATATCGGATGTTTGTCAAAGGGTTTTCTCGTTGTTTTTTTGTTCAAATTAGCATACTAGATGTAGGAGATCTAGGAAGAGCACAAGGGGAGATTGCTCCTACGTGTTGTTGCGCAGCAAATAATTTACATAATGCCTTACAGTTATGCTGTATTACTAGTCAATCGTGCCTTCCGTCCATCACAGAAACCCTGTCTCTGCACTATCGTACCTGCCGCACCGGCGGTTGCTACCGGAACTTACTACCCACCTTCACACCTCGTGCTTTCCTCCGTTGCATCATCGCCCAGGTGAACGTAAGGAATCACAACTCACGGCCCGCCCTGACTCGATATCCACATCGGCGATGGAGCCTCCGCCGAAGCGTCGCCGACAAGATGATGAATCTGCTTCCCACAGCCCCCTCAAACCTCCAAATACACGCAATCAATTACGAGAACAAATCATGTCTCCAGCTACAATTGCAGGTCGTGTTCTGTCTCTAGTAAAGTGCACACCCGGTAGCAGCCACAGCATCGCGTGCTAACCACGTCTCGGCGTCTCGACAGTTGGGCCACCCATCTTTAACCGATCTCCAGCTAGCCGAGATAGAAGCAAACATCTTGCGCCAACATATCTCGCGTCTCCAGGTTCCAAGACTATCGGGCAATGACAAAGTTCAGCAGGTCCTGCACAACTTGAAGCTAGCAGCAGATCTCATTCTGAGCAATCAAACAATCCTCGATATACAACCCGGCAACTTGTCAGATATCGAGACCTCAGCCGGCGAGGCTTCGACGAGACAAGATTCCAACATTGCCAACCCGGTTTTTGGTCCCTCTCCGGGAGAGCTTTCGGACGTCTCCGAGTCCTTTGAAGCCCAACTCGGGGCCCTCGTCGACGCGTACTATCTGGTCGCCCCGACACAAGAGACGCTAGAGAGAGACGGCCCAGAGCCCAACCTGCCCTCATCCAGAGCGGCAAGACACGCGGCGTCACTCTCGTCGTCTCCCCACTCCTGAGCTTGATTTACGATCAGCTAGAGCACCTGAAAGCCCTCGGTATCCCGGCCACAACGCTGAACAGTGAAACACCACCCGAGGACAGACGACGAATCCTGGCATCGCTCAGGAGAGACCCGAGCATATCTTTGTTATATGTCACCCCCGAGATGATCAATAAAAGCAGCATATTCCAAATTTGTTTAGAAAAGCTGTACAAAGACCAGAAACTGGCAAGGCTTGTCGTCGACGAGGCGCATTGTGTCAGCCAATGGGGTCACGACTTCCGCCCTGACTATAAAGAGCTAGGCAATTTCAGGGCGAAATTCCCTCTTGTGCCCTTGCTAGCTCTCACGGCAACGGCAACGAGCAACACTATTGCTGATGTGAAAAGCAACTTGGGCGTGACCACATGCCAAACATTTTCCCAGAGCTTTGATCGCCCAAACCTATACTATGCTGTGTATAAGAAGAAGAAGAACAATACCGACACCATCGCGCAACTCATTCAGACGCGGTATTGGGATCAGACCGGCATCGTGTACACTCTCTCCCGCAAATCCGCCGAGACGATTGCGAAGAGCCTTCGGGACGATCACGGCATCGCGGCCTACCATTACCACGCCTTAGTCCCTGCCGGCGACAAGGTCGAAATCCAGAAGGCATGGCAGAAAGGCAATATTAAGGTCGTAGTCGCGACGATTGCGTTCGGCATGGGCATCGACAAGGCAGACGTGCGTTTCATCATTCATCAATCCATACCGAAGAGCCTGGAAGGCTATTACCAGGAGACAGGCCGAGCCGGCCGGGATGGCAAGGCCTCGGATTGCCACCTCTACTTCAGCTACAGTGACGTCGCCGTGCTCCGAAAGATGATTGACGAGGGCGATGGGAGTCAGCAACTGAAGAAGAGGCAAGGAGCCCTCTTGGAGAAGGTCATAAGCTTTTGTAACAATCGCACTAGCTGCCGCCACCTCGAACTTCTTTGCTACTTTGGAGAGACATTCGCTCGAAGCAGATGCGACACTGCATGCGACAACTGCAGGATGAATATCGCCAAGGAAACTACAGACTATACCGGATATGCCGTGGCTATACTGCACCTTGTGAAGCTCTACGGCAGACTTACCTCGAGTCAATGTGTCAAGTTCCTCCTAGGGAAGGAGACACAACCTCGGGGGAAAGGACTTGAATACTATGGCATGGCTAGGCGGCTCGCCAAGCGTGACATGCAACGTATCGTCAATGATATGCAGGCCGGTGGCGCCTTGAAAGAACACAACATCATCAATCCTGCCGATAGGATGGCAATACCTTGCCTTGAGGTATGACGGTTACATGATCCTCGGAGCACATAGTTTACTAACGTTATGGATAGCTCGGTCCTGGGGCAGATGCCTTTTTTGCAGGCACACAAAAACTCTTTCTAGAACGAGAACGGGAACGGCGCGTCAGATTTGCATCTCCTGAAACGTACGGGAACGAGGCTTCCGATGATAAAGGCGAAATCTCCCGATACTTTGTCCAGAACACTACACCGAGGGAAATACCAGCTTCGGCCTCGAAGTATTTTGTGCCCTTACAAAGAGTATAGCTTCCGGCCGAAGTCCCCATTCATTCATGCCTTTGCATTCTGTTCATCAGTTACCTAATATGGTCTTGGTTGTTCTTTCTATCGTGACCACTTTTGCCATCATATGATCAGAGACTCGCCCATATTTGATATTTAGAGGTAGTCTTCGGTTTCGCACCACCAGTGTTCATCAAGGGGTAGAAATTCTCTGTAAAATGAAAAAATAAAAAAATAATAATGAGGGTGACCAGGAGATTACCCCGCATCTATAGGGTCAGATGCGGGGTAAAATTCTTGCCCGCCGTCCTTTCTCCGATAACCACCGTGGGTCTTCAAATACACTGCTGGTTGTCTAGTGATGGCAATTTAGGACGTTTATAGAAGGGGATTGGTGTTCTATTTTTGCTAGTTGAAATTGTCGACGGCTAGGTAGAATATAGTGACCATTGATCTGCAGATCTCTTCGTCGTCACCATTTCCTCCCCACCCCAAGTCGCAGTAGGGTACAAGACACGAGGTTTAACATGTCCATTATTCCTACGATGTCTCCTTGTGCCAAGTAGATAGAATTAAAAAAAAGCATCTTCATCAACGTCAAATCCCAGAAGTGACCCAACAAAGATGAGTGCCAACTAGCCTTAACTAGCAAACTCTACTCCCAAAGAGCATATTCTGGCCATCAAAGTCAACTTTCCTCTACGGTTTTGTTTGACATATGGAACTACTAGTTTTCTCCTATTTGTAATCCGTGAAATCCTGATGTGTAGAGCAGACCCACGAAGCCGCCGTCAATTGTGGCTCATGTTTCCTGAAGAGCTGATTTGAGCTGCAAAAGATCATTTATGGTGACACCCAAAGGGTTATATCTGGAGGTATTCTACACCTATGTCACTAAGCGATGACCACATCACCAAAGAAGCGATAGACTGAGTTCCAGATCTGGCGTAGCAGCCTAAGTATCGCAATGCCAAAATGAGGCACTAGCACCCTCTAGCCCCTCGAGTATAAAGGGCTCCATTCGGTTACATCGGCTCCGACAAGTGAATCCCGCGTCGGACTAACCAGGTTTTTGACGCGGTTGGTCAAAACAGGTCTTCGGACTGATTCTCGACAGTTTCAAGTCTGGAGACCACTCATGCAGATCTTGGTAACTGGAGCCTTGGATGCTGAGCCTGGAGAGTACTCACTACAGGTCTCGAGACATCAAGGGAGCTCGAAAATAAACCCATGTCATAAACAATCATATTGATAGCTCAAAATGACGGGCTAAAGATAGCGCCTCCCAATAAAACGATATCGCTCCCGAGGTACTAGCAATCATAACTTCAAACGTAACACTCTGTAAAAAAAAAAAAAAAAAAAAAAAAAAAATGAAAGGCATTGCGCTACACCACAAACATCCCGTCACTGGGAGCTCTTGTCTCTATTAGTCTCTACATTGCTCGATACACATGACTTGTGGCAGAGCGCAACTTCGGAGATGCTTGTTGGTGGAGATGATATATCACATGTGGCAGCTGACTAGCACAAGCCAGAATTTAGGCAGCATTGAGACTAATCTGTACTGGGAAAAATATACCGAGTGAAAATAATCTAGCCTGCCATAGCTGAAGTTGTTTGAAACACGGCACGGGCGAAAGGTGCCATGCCTGGGCCAGGGAGACGGACAGCCAATGATGGATGGAGATGGGCATAAAAATGGCTAGGGAGAAAGAACATTTGGCCCGTACATATTACAGAATTGGTCACTGAGTGAGACAAAAGTGAAGACCACACGATTTGGTATCGCGCGCGGCTCAGTCTCACCGCTTGGTTTCTTTTGCTGTTCGCAATAGTGGCGATGCGGTATCTGTTCCCGCAGGGCGGGATTGCTACGTATACATAAGCAAATACTAGGCGGTATGATCTGTTCGTCGTAGTAAATAAAGGGTGTGTAGAGGTCGTAGGCCGACATCTCGAACGACATATACTCATGAGAGAAGATGCATATAGCTACTTCAACCCCGACCTGCATGGATGCAGAGCCTGCTCACTGTGCACTGCCCCCCATCGATGAAGAAGGCGTGCGCGGGGATTTCCGTCCTCTCACGAGACGCCAGGCGCTGGACCTGCCGGCTGCGGTGGACGGGCAGATGGCGTGGCATGACGATGACTCACTGGGACAGTATGTGGTAGAGTTGACCATAGACGATGTCTCGGAGGTGGAGCGCGCGCTCGCACACTTCCTCAATCTAAGCCTCGACGTTAGCGAGGTGAATCCGGCCACGTTTCCACTGCCTAACCTCCAAGGCCAGCTCACAGCATGCGCGCTGGAACTGCACGACGGACGAGGCATATGCGTCCTAAGGGGTATCGACCCGAACCATTACTCGGACGACGACAACACGATTATCTTTCTCGGGGTAGCATCTCATGTCGGTGACCGCCGTGGGACACAGACAGCGGACGGGGACATCCTGGAGCACGTGTATGAACCCGCAGGATGGGCACTAGGCCGGGACGCACACAACGGCATCCATACAAACAGGATACTACCGTTCCATAACGACATGGGGACAGATCTAGTAGCTTTTCACGTGCGACGGGTTGCGGAGAATGGGGGCGAGATAAATGTTGCGTCGTCGGCGGCTGTGTACAACACCATGATGGACAGGGATGCGTGGGCGGTACGAGAAATGGTCGCACCGGAATGGCCTATGCGCGTGGTGCAGTGCGAAGCCGGGGCGGCCAGGCACGAGTTAGTCGCTTTGCTGTCCGTCGAGGGAGAGAGGGTAGCGATGAGTGTGGATGAGGATCGTCTGGGTCCACACTACACCGAGAGTGGCGTGCCGCGTCTTCGCGGGGTGCAGCGAGACGCACTGGCCGTGCTGCAGTCGGCGGCCGGGAGTAACGGTGTCCGAATAGTTACACAAGCCGGCGATATTGTTATATTCAACAACTGGGGCGTGATGCATGCAGAGGCCGCATACATCGACAGGAAGACATCGACACACCACTTGATCCGGCTCTGGCTACGCAATGAGAGGCTTTCCTGGGACACCCCCCAGTGCATGAGAGTCGCTTGGGACAGCGCCTTTGGCAGGCATGCTGTCGACGGCCATAGAGGCTTCGCGGTAGTCCCTGCGCGGGATTACGTGGCGCCGAAGTCGTCAAACGGGTCGGCCGGCTTTGACGGCTGGGAGGATTATGTGGTGGATGGGGATCACAATTGCGTGTTCGCCATGGATGATGACAATGACGATAACGGGGGAGATGAAGAGTCGCGAATACGACCAGGTCGAGAGTGTGGTGTGGAGTGGTAGGTACTGAATATTCCTAGTTGGGGTGGTGCGAGTGTATGGAAATAACGGAGAACAAATAGGAACAGGCAGGCTCCCGGTGGTATTTACATATAACTATGTGATGGGAAATATATTACAGGCTATAGAGAATGGACTACTCAGTGTGCGACCGCGAATTTGCAACACATGACGGACTCCCAAGGTTTAGAGTACAGTGTGGAGAAATGAATGACTTGGCAGTAAGGAAACACTGGCAATACGCGGAGCTAAGAGCAAGAGCAGCTAGCTATTAGACGCAAGCCTCCTCGGCACATACTGGTGGGTTCAAGAGACTCGAGAAACAGCGGCTGCGTGACATACTGCTTCTTCCGGCTCTCGAATTCCTGTGCGCATGAAGAGACAGTAGCCGATATTTGTTACAAATCAACACACCAGTAGACCTTCTCCCAACAATAGCCCCCTCCCACATTGCAGTAGAGACATCCTACTGCATACTCAACATTAGCTTCGTCAGCTGCTTTTAGGCTGTCAGGCCTTCACGAAATTCGAGAGTCTAGGCCATAGACATCGCATTGCTTGGACATCCACTCGACTGTCGCGAAGATTGCCCAGGCTCGCAGGAGCCACCATGATCATTCTGGTCATACCGTCCTCGGAGAAGCTATCGAATTAAAAAACCTGGAGCTAGTGAAGTACCTAGTTGAACTCGGAAGCGCCATTGATGAACCATCTTTTTCCAACCTTGATGATCCACGCTTGACCATCGAGTCCTATTCTCGCTACCCACGTGAACAGCGCTGCCCATTACACATAACTTCAATTCCAAGATAATAATTCTCAATGGGTCTCAAGGGCGTTGATCCTTCTCAGATTGCTTAAGGCTCCCCATTAATGATTTACCCACAACTTGCCACACTCTGAACAGTTTCTCGGAAGCTCCTTTCTTACCTTGGACCATATCACTGGGTTGAGCTTGCAAACTCTCTTGTACTTTGGGCACAGTAGCTCCATGCTCTTTAGTAGCCGGTCTGATCTCCCGGAGCGGAGTCCCATAATGACGGCCTCAAGAAGGGGGTAACAGTCATTCCCACAAAGTCTAGCCCTTTCCGAATTTATATCCCAAATCTTTGCTGCCGGCTCCAAGCATTCGATAGTACTGAACTCGATGCCCGGAGTGAGGCCGCCCTGCAGTGTATATGTGCTGTGAATACAACCTAGCGGGAGGTAGATTGCTTGATCTTCGGTCTGAACACAACCACCGCGGGTATAGTCCATGTAGTACCCGAGACCGAGATGTGAGGACCACCAGGCGCTGGCCATCGTCCCCACGTGTAGGTGAGGATGCAGTAGTCTGGTTCCTTCTCGTCGTTGGGGCCGTACGTGTTCCCATCCCGCCGCGCCATTGAGGTCATCGATGGAATGTGCAGTAATCTCGCTGGCCATTTCAGCTCTACGTCTTCCCAGAGGAAGATGCTTCGGCCGCGCCGCGCATGCCTTCCTTGAGCCGAAGACCTCGTACGCGGCATGATACGGAGGGGTGGTGAATGCAGTGTGGCTAGCGAACTCCAGGTCAACCGCATCGGGATTGGGGCAGGGGGCTGCAGGCTACCTAATGCTTCTGTCACATCTAACCAGGTATGGCTAGCCATATTTGGTAAGAAAACTCCGATTTTCGGAGTTTCTTGAAGCGAATAAGCTACATATTATGTCTACTACTTATCTTGGCTTAGGTAGGTACTGCTCTTTCCCCCTCCTCTAGGAGTATGAAACTCACCTAGTCATGTAGG
Source organism: Xylariaceae sp. FL0255 (assembly GCA_022578795.1). Classification (NCBI taxonomy): domain Eukaryota; kingdom Fungi; phylum Ascomycota; class Sordariomycetes; order Xylariales; family Xylariaceae; species Xylariaceae sp. FL0255. The sequence continues at coordinate 24,126 of MU389017.1, read as the reverse complement.
GTCTATGTATTGCTACTGAACTACGGGATATAATTACCTGAATTTATGTTTAGAACTACAGCGGACATGGAGTACGTGTCAAGATTTTATCCGCATATGCAGTCTCCAAGAATTAGGGGTCACGGTAAAGCGAAGACCATTAGACAAACCCCGCCGCTTTTATGTTGCATTTTTGGTGGTGAAATGGACCGCATCCTCGATTCGGGAGCTTTCATTTGTTCATCTTCCCCTTGGGCTCCATCGTCATGCATGAGTCCTCGAGTGTCTACTTCTTATCTCTATGGGATTTGTATGCCTTCCAAAAGTAGACATAGGTCTTGTCGTACACATGATCAGTTTGGGAAAAGGCGGGAAGCAGAGAACTCTGGATATATTACTTACGGCCATATGCAACAAATCATAATAACTCAAACGAGCACCTGGGCTTGTCTCTATTGGCAGTCTATCAAGACATACGGAGACAGCGGTTGGGTCAAAGGGCGGAGGGGCAAATTACGATCTAGGGCAAGTGGCGGGTGGTGGCCTTCACGCATGGCTACGGGAAGGTCATTGAAGTACCGGTTCTCTGCCCCTAGCTAGCCACAATACCTGTTGGGACAACCTTTTTAAACCCTGCCTACCTCCACAAGGATCGTCCACTTAGGTTTTGTTCTTCTTCTCTATATAGGCATGGGGGGTTTGTTGACGCAAGTCTATATAACCACCGTGGCATTTAGGGGAGAAGCGAAAGAGATGACGAGCTATGACCAAGTACCATAAGCAGATTTTTAAGGGGCGGTTGGCATATTGAGAACAGCTAATAAAGTGGCGCCCACAACACCATCCTACCTTACCGCGCGAGGGGGTCTCCTAATTCTAACATACAGTTTTTTGCATATGCAACCCAAGGTTTTACCAGGTTACATACTGATTCAGCTTGGCAAGGGTCCCCCAATTCTAATTTTGGCTATACGGAAATCCACTGAGGGTCGGGGCCACCCTTTCAGAATTATTAACAATGACGACGCAGTTATGGCTCTACAATCGGCAGTGGGAGATGGCTGCATGGGCACTCGGAACTCATTAATGAGACATGTCGCTAAAAGTTTAACTAAGGATGAAAATACGACACACCACTCTCGCCGCCAACTTGTCTATAACCGCCGCCACATAGTAGGCTTGCTTCTCGGATCCTACTACGACATGAAGATGATACCACCTGTCATATGATGTTTGAGTAGGGGGGATCTGGAGTAACGGCCCGTGGAAAACATATAATGAAATCCCGCTGTCTCACGCGGGCCTGTTCTAAATAGAGTAGGTGCACAAGTCGGAAACATCACCATTCGACAAACCATTCAAAAAGATTTCTTTTCCAGTCCTAACCCTATCAGTAATCGTCAACTCTTCTCCAGTTATTATGTCCTATGTCAGCCCACGTGGTCAGGCACTGGCCGTTTGGCTGTCTGTCTTTACCTGTATCACACTTGTCACTACCGCCATGAGGTTTTACGTCATCATAGCGATAAAACCACGACCTCTCCATATCGAAGATGCTTTCCTTATTGTCTCGGTGGTTGCCTCTTTGGTACTCGTGGTGTTAACGTTCTGGGGTAATATACAACCACAGAACCAACTGTTTAAGCAACATTCCTGACGTATGATCTTCATAGCGATTTGTAATGGCCTCGGAGCACATACATCGGAACTTGCTTGGAACCAAATTGTGGTACAGTTCAAGGTATACCTTGGCCCTTCTTATTTACTTGCTATCCTGCTCTGCTTTTATTTCCGGCTTAAATATCCTTAACTAAGAATCGCAATAGCTGCTGTTCTCGGCCACCTGGACTTGGATTATATCTACTTCTACGTGCAAAATCTCACTCCTATTTCTTTACTTAAGGCTTTTCAACCCAATCTTTTGGTTTCGAAGAGTTATATGGGCCCTTATAGTTATCCATTTAGTATATGTCATTATTTTCCTCGTTTACTTCAGCACTCGATGCACCCCCATCTGGGCCGAGTGGGACGAGATCCTTAGCCAAACAAACTGCCGATCACTTTCAACGCCCGAAGTCGCCTGCGTGGCTACAAACATAGTCTTAGACTTCCTCGTCGTTGTTCTCCCCACTCCTTTCATCATCAAGCTCCAAATGCCTATAAATAAGAAAATAGGCATTTGCGCTATGCTTAGTCTAGGGCTTGGGTAAGTGGGCTTCGCTCCTATCCATGCATAGGTCACATTCGATGAAGGCGCTGCTAACGATCATGTTTGGCATCCTCTCAGCGCCATCGCCATGCTGGGCTGGCACCTGTCCACAACTTTAGATCCGGCACAACCGCCAGATACTGTCTATGAGTTATATGTTATTGCTCTCCAAAGCCACTTAGTACTTTATTTCGGAATTATCGCCGCCAATATTCCCATCTTAGGTCCTCTGTTTACGCGCCTGTCAGTCACAAAAATACTGCCATTCACAAAGTCTTCGCCTTCTTCAGGTCCAAATAGCAAGTTTGGCAACCCGCCATCGTTTGTGAGTTTCGGTTCGCCGGGCCGGAAGCAGCCGAAGACTGGTGGCGATGATCTCTGTCTTCTAACTATGAATGATACGAGAATAAGCCATCCCACTTCAGATCTTTCAGAATAGAGGGTTTGGGGTATCTAATGAGTGATCTCATGGTGAGACGAGGCACAACTACGACGCCGCCGGCTCGATTAGAAGAGCTCGTGCTTTCGAGATCGGATGCAGCGTAGTCTAAGCATTCCATCCTAGTTTGATTTTTGTACCGCAGATCTGCAGTCATATGTAATACAATTGGCTTGTTCGAGATTTACTGGAAAATTCTCATAGTATGCGCAAAGCGACCTAGGGTTTAAATATTGAACTTACAAGAGGTCATAACATGTAAAGAGCGCCAAGGTTGCAAGAATCTCTTGTTATGTCTTTGCAATTCCAAATACTTCTACTTACAACTCAGACTCTTTAATAACACCACTACTAACAATGAAATTGACACTAAAAGTGTTTATAACCACCCCGACATAAACCATACTATATATCTAAAAATCTATTAAGGCACTATCAAATTATCAAAATTCCCTGGAGTTTTTTACATATTATATAATTATGATAATAAAAACCTAAAGTGAAACTTTAGTACATAACCACTCACATTTTGCTTTATTGGTTCAAACCGAGACTTGGGGCTACTTGGACAGTCCTTGTTGTAGCTTTGCAACAAATGCACACACTTGTTGGTTATAGAATGCGGTGTTATCGGCGGTATTCCCGCATAACGGCACTCTCACTGGATGACGCCGTGGCGATAAGACGACAAACCCTTTGTAAATTGCCACAGGCACTTATGTGTATATGATGTTTTATGCTTTGATGATTTCTTGTAGATACTTGAGTCGACTTTAACATGAAAGTGACTTATGGCCATGTTCAATTGCATCGACCTAGAGGGTACAACTACTATATACCCGGTATCGCCGGTATCGCACATACTCACCCCCAAGTTCACAGTGACCCATCTTCTCCCACTCGGCATCTCCAACACTACTTCCTTCGAGATAACCAATCAGAACGTCTAATTACAACACAAGTAACTACGTAACCTAGAACCAATGAAATCGCCAAGATGACAGTGGAAAACAGGGCCACTGAGGGTGCAGCGGTCCTAGTCCTGCAGACTACTAGCTTCTGTCCTATATCCTCTGCATATAAGTATCGGCAGTCTAATCGATGGATTTTAAGTTCAAGGCTCGTCTTCGTTGTTCTGGTTCTTCTCCAAACTCATTCTCAAGAGATTATCGTTTCAGAGAACCTTTCTCCCTTTAATACTGTCCTTGGAGCCTGGTATTGTGGCTATGAATGATCTCATTGCCGAAGTGATGCTACTACCAAGGCTCATTGCATGGGCTCTTGGTACCCTGGCAGGTGTTCTTTCTCACACTTGCCTCTTCATACACGGTGAATGGCATGTACAAGCTCCCCAACTTCTGATCGCCCATGGAACTATCCTCGCGTTGGTGGTTTTCGTCAATGTCCACGATGGGCTTCCTATTCTCTTTGGCTCCTATGTGCTTGCATTGTTGGCGAGCATTACCATTTACCGAGCTTTTTTCCATCGACTCGCCGGGTTTGACGGTCCCTGGTATGCTCGCGTGAGCAAGCTTTGGCATCCTTGGGCTGCACGCAACTGCCAAAACCATCTCGTTCTGGATGCGCTGCATAAGAAATATGGAGATTTCGTTAGAACAGGTAGCGTGTTTTGTATCATTGTTCCCAAAAACCGTACAAAGCTGACTATCCTATACAGGCCCGGCTGAAGTCACGATCTTTCATCCTGCCGTCTTTGTGGCCATGGACGGACCTCAGTCTTCGTGTATCAAGTCAGAGTGGTACGACTTGCTACACCCTTTCAAATCCCTCGTGACTTCGCGAAGCAAGTCGGTTCACGCAGCGCGCCGGCGTCAGTGGAGCAATTGTTTCTCTCCTAAGGGTGAGTGGTCGCACTGAAATGCCGAATCTGAGTCGCACTTCAACACTGCATGGCGCGAGTGTCAGCACTGATTTGTTTGATATACTTAGCAACCGCCCACCACCAGGCAAAGATTTTCAGCCATATTCTCGAACTTGACAAGAGCATAGAAGTTCTTGCACGTACGGGACAGCCCGCTCAAATGCGAAACCTGTGCTTTTGGTTCGCCTTTGATTCAATGGGCGACTTTACTCTCAGCACATCATTCAACATGTTACGCGACCAACAATGGCACCATATCATTTCACGAATTCAGCGAGCCATGTCCTTGCTCGGTCCCTTCGGCACTGTGCCCTGGCTTGTCCAGCTTACCTTTCGGCTTGCTCCAAGCGTAGGCCATCTTAGAGACTGGAGGGAGACTGTAGCGTGGGCTAGACAGCAGATGCTCTCTAGATTGTTTGACCGGGGCTCAAAAGAGCCTATCTACGATCTTGCTCATTTTCTCGTTGAGGGCCAAGAAGAGGGTATCACTGAACAGGATCTCTCCTGGCTCCATGGTGATAGTTTGTTAGCAATCGTAGCCGGAAGGTCAGTCACCCGTCTTCCATTCACCTGCTGCTAGACAATGACTGTGAGATCTAGTGAGCCAGTTGCTTACACCCTTGTTGGAATATTCCGTGAGTTATCATTGCATCCTGACCATATTGATAAAATTCACAAGGAGCTTGCGGGTGTGGACATCCTGAGTCTCGGCGTAGAGTCTCTTCAAGTTCTGTCCAAGCTTCCTCATTTGAACGCGGTGATTAACGAAAGCCTACGTCTCTACCCGACGCTACTCACGGGGGGAGCAAGAAAGACCTCGGAGAAGGGGGTAATTGTAGGTGACACGTTCATCCCGGCTCACACGACTATCATTTCCCCAAGATATACCATCACGAGAAGTAAGTGCCTTGGCGCGATGACCGACTATTACTATAGACAACTGAAACGTAATTAAAATATAGGAGACGATTGTTTCGCCCGCGGAAGTGAATTCATCCCTGAGAGATGGACCACGTCGCCAGAGCTGATCCACAACATCGCTGCTTTCTCCCCTTTTGGTTCAGGTGTGTCGATATCTGCCTACACATAAGAGCTTGCCCGACTAACACACATCCAAATGTCACAGGCCATCACAGTTGCCTCGGCAGAAGCCTGGCACTGGATACGATGAGGATGGTTGTTGCGCTCATTGTGAAGAAGTACGACTTCCAATTCGCTCCAGGCGAGGACGGGTCGGAGGTGTTAGCCAACCTGAGGGATCAGTTCACTGCAAACCCTGGAAACTTGGCACTCTGTTTTAAGCTCCGCGAACGAGATTGAACAATGTGACACGATACCAAAGGGTCGCCATTGAGCGTGGATTACTGGTCGGAACCGCTGTAGCCGACTTTGTGGCGAGCTGGATGTCCCGTTGGCGAAGATTAGGTTTGCCGTAAGCCTGGACGCAACGGTAGAGTCTCACTGAAGCGGGTCAGAGAGAGAAAATACTACCACTTGGTTCCTGATTTGGTATATGCAGTTGTTCAGCGAAAAGTTGGATGTGCAGGAAAGTTTTGACATTGCCACCACTTGAACACGTAATCACTTGCTTGAAGCAACCCTGTACCGTATACGAATGTGCTAGTATCGGCAATAGCATATTTGGATTTGGTGATGAAACGGCTTGCGTATGTAGATATCGTATGATATGCGCTGATGCGGCACGGGCACGGGTATGTGTGGCAGCTCACACCTAATCAAATCGGTTAAGGCAGGCTGGAGAGTGTGGCTGCTTACCTTCCTGTATATATTGTTCGGTAATGCATCAGCTGAAATTTCAAAATCTTTCGTGGGTAGTATTTGCAACCCAAAGGTCCTACTCATCAAAGACTGTGCGTAGATCTTTCAAGTTTTCTAAATCTTGAACCTAGAGTCCAGCACTTGGGAAGTTTATCCATCCACACGCAGGGGATCGCGATAACCCAGTGAGTATCGTCCACATTGTGATCGGATGGAGATGACAGGCCTGTACCCGACAGTCGACATTCGACATGGAGATCTGTGCGTGAAGCAAGGATCTTGATCGAAGGCTTCGGCTGACAATCAAAACAACGAGGAGGTTAGATTTGTTTACAACGGTGCAGTACCGACTGTCAAAGCTTTCCCGTTTCGCCCAACGCCGATTCCCAATGCCTCCTCGCTTCGATATCGCCGATCTTGAGTCCAACACCCTCTCATCGATTCCAGACGATCTGTTATCAGAGGCTCGTCTGTCTATCTACGAAACCGGCATCAGATGCCACCCAAGATCCCTTCGACGAACGCAGCTCCTCTACAGCTACCTCATCTTCCGCGATCAAAACGCGGTCCGTTACGTCAAACTTATGACAGTCTACTTCGGACATCTCAACAAGAACACAACGCAGAGGCGAAGGATCAGCAGCAACACTCTCTTCAGCGCCCTCTTCCCCAAAACTACAGCCACGAGAAGGAGAATGGAAAGGAGAAGACCGAGATCCATAAGTGGCTTGACAGCTCTGGAAACAGAGACCAGCGCCGAGAGCGATTCTTGGCCTTGGTTCATACTATATGCCCTTCAGACGAGGCTCCCAGTAAGTATTTTCACTCTGCCCCAACTAGAATTCATTTGCTGCCGAGGAAGATTATCAGTCTCTTACGCGACCGGCAAATCTCAGATCGACGTATTGCCTGGAGTGTATCAGAATCAACCCTTAGTCACACTCTGTCAAAAAGAAGGACATGCATCTTTAACGACAATACTGCCAAGGCTATGCGCTACAAAGACGATTGGCATCTGTCGTGTCACGATTAGGGAACCGTAATATGAAGCACAGACTGACTTCATTCTCGATCTCGCGCTCTAACCTAACAGCGAGGCCTCGGCCATGCTGCGATATACTGTTCTGATTGTTGGCCTGAAATAAGCCTCTTTAAATATCGGCATTATACCCATAAGTCCATATCTCGGCTTCGGGGACATCGTCGGGTAGGTAATCATGGGGCCAGAATACTTATTATGCTCTATTGACGGCTCCACACTATCCTCGGTCGTATTTTTGTCGATATTTCCACTCGGCTACGCTCCCATGTAGTCTGGGGGTGGCCCCTGAGGCCGTGCACAAATACGATACTGGGCCAAGGCTTGTTAGGAGGATGCACCAGACCGGGCCGGAGGAAGTCTCATCTTACTTACTTGACTGTGGGTTTGTGTGGACAATCATGACGGGAGAGCGGCTAAAGCCAATCCGACGGACGCTAGTTGTCTCATGCCGGGACATGACGGACTGGCCCGCCGGAGAGATGCGTTGTTTTAGAGTTTCAAGCCGGGTGATATTGTACTATAGCTATATGAAGTATAAGGAGATAGACATGATCTAAATGATTCCGAATTAATTCACATTGATCACGTGATAGGTTTGACTTAACGCTATTTTTAGATCATCTTGCTGCCTGGCTCTTTTATATGCCAACCACATTCTTAGAGAATGAAAACAGATATCAATTAAGCTCTACTACACCGCCCATGAAATCTGCAATGGACGAAACTGGCTCGTACCAGAACTCGTCCTGGACTGGATCGATCCGCAGGCGCCCTGGGATCTCTAGGGCCGGGTTGTCCTTTGTTCGGCCTCGCGTGATATGTACCATCTCGCACTTCTCGGGGGCGAATTGCACCATGTTCTCGTCTCCCCACGCTAGAATGTCGGCAACGTCCCTTTTCAGCAGCTTAACGTTCTCTTCCGCCGAGGGGGAGATCCTGTACTGCCCGATATCGTCTGCATATCCGAAGCGCCGCTCTTTGTCTTGGTTTAGTAGCTCTGCGAGGTAAGCATGTATAGTACCGGTGAGAGGGGGGAGCCATTTGTGAGTCCATCTCATTTCATCTCCTCCTTTTCAAATCGGGAACCCCCCCATAAGCTTGTTAATATCACCGCCAGCGTCCTGAACAGCACGGAACGCAGCCTCGCTGATCCGCCTCGACTTCTCCATTGCTTCTTTCTCGCGGCGCGCTTTCGTCTTGCTCGACCCGCTCGGCGCGACGCCGGTCATGAGCACGTTCTTGTCGTTGACGGTGAAGTTGACGAAGTCTATCTCTCTTCTTTCTCCACCACTAAGACTCGTACTCCTGCTACTCTTGCTCCCGGCACTGCCAACGCTACCGTTTTCACCGCTACTTGCACCCGATGAAACAACACTACTACCTCCCGAGGAAGAAGCGAACGATGGCGTCCGCGGCTCAGCACTAGAGCCAGCACCGGCTCGCCGGCGAAACGATCGTTGTTTCTGCATGGAGAGAGAGGAACTCCGGACCTGATGGTGCTGATAATCCCCCGATGACGAAGGGTGCGGATGCTGGTGCGGATGGGGCCCGCCTCGCATCGGGGACGGAGAGGTCGATTCTTCCCGGAGATAATCCCTGTGTGAAGGGTGAGGCATCTTCCTCGGCGACGTCATCGCTCCTCTGCCGGGATAAGCGTGATGATACCGTGCGCCCGAGAACGGGACGCGCGATCTTGGTCGCCGGTGCTCGGTGTGGTGGTGGTGATGAGGATGGGGGTGAGCTGAAGCGGACGTAGATGGGGTCCGCGGACAGAGATGTTGTTGTTGCTGTTGGCGATGTGGCGTGTTGTAGACTTGTTGTTGTTCCGATGGTGTACCGACAGCGCTACCACCACCACCATTACTATTAACACTGCCATTGCCACCCGGAGTCCCAGGCGCCGCGCCAGCTGAACCGGAAGTAGACAGATCACTTAGGTTCGCGCTTCGGATGCTGGCCTGGGGAGCCCGCGGTTGCGGCATGTGGATCATGAGACCCGAGTTGGACATCTCGGTGCAGTACTCGTACGGCAGGTCAGCTTGCGCGTTGTGCATTGACAGATTATGCGCTGCGTTGGTGCGAACTATACCATTGCTGTCCGTCTGTTGTTGCTGCTGAGCTACCGCAGCTGAGGTCATTGCTGATGTTGCGAGATCGGTACCATTGGCTGGCGGTACGTCCCACCAGTCGGTGTCGCTATTGGGATTCTGATCCGGCCCTGCTGTCGTAACGTATGCCGCCGAGGAAGACGCTGATGACCACATGACCCCCTCGCTGTCCGTTGTCGGTAACAAGCCCTCCATCGGCCACTCGGCTGAGCTCCCGTTCCGGATGGCCTTGAGCGGATGCTGCTGCTGGGATCGATAGGGGCTGGCGTCGAGGGGGATCTCTTGGCCGCCGGTGTGGAAGAATGCGTCCTCACTTAGCATAGGCGTGTTCAGGGATATATTGAGAACATGGGTGTTATGCATCATCGCCGCTGGCGGCGAGGTCAGTATGTCCTCGCAGGAGAACGGATCGTCCAGGTGACCCGTTACGAAGTGTGATTGTGAGCCGGCCCGTTGATGATCGTAAGGGATACGGCCAATCAATGGTGGAGATAGAGGAATACTATGGCTGTCAATGGGCTCTCGCTTTATAGCGATGGCCTCGCCGTTTCTGAAATCGTTGTACTCGGGGCCGAATAAATCAAGACCTACTGCGGTTTGTGGATTACTAGGGAAGACCTCGAGGGTCGACATTTCGATTGTTTGACATTGATTTTGTTCCGCAGTCTGCCTGGGCCGACCGCGACAGACAGTTGCATACACCGGCTCGACGAATCTGCTGTGCTTGTCCGGACTGAGAGATCCTAAGGCTCCGAAAGGGGGAGTCGAAGGTGATGTGAGGTTCCCTAATTCTGAGTTGACATGAGTCTGCTCTGCTAACGCCGGGTCTTGCGTTTCATCAGTTGGGAAAAAATCGCTCGGTGAAACCATTTCAGTAGGTAATTTTTCCGCCTTAATGTCTGCAGGTAGGGAGCTGTCTAAGTGGTGCGAGGCCAAATCTGTCGATTCCTGCAGAAATGAGTCGAGAAGTGTGGACGGACTGGGAGGATCCTCCTTCATCTCACTATTCAATGGCGGGACATCGTCAGCGTCAAAGGTGACGAATTGGTCAAAGAAGTTGTCGCCTGGTATCGCCAGCTCGTCATTGTCCGACCAGAAGGGGAGCCGGCCCTGATCTTTGTCCATGGGGTAGCGTACCGCCGTGAATTCCATGACAGCATGAAGAGAGAGACGACCACAGCTCTGGCTTTCTTGTCTGTCGGGATGTTGAAGCGCGCGCAGGTAAAATAAAAAGGTTTTTGTGATACAGGGCAAGGAAAGCAAGGAAAGTCGCAGAATGGAGCTTTGAGAGGAATAATATGTTTTAGTTCTCGTGCCTGTCCCTTGGATTCAGGATGGTATAAGTCAACAAAACATGAGAGACGAGACTGGCACGTCAACAAGACACTTGTAAAGCTTGTTTAAGAATCAAATTATTGGTTGAGCCGTCCCGAGGCTGAACATGATGTCAGAGATAGTAAGTCATAGGAGATATCCATGGCAACGAGTGACAAATTATGTAGAGGAATGTGAGTTGAAGTATCAAGAGAGTCCATTCCTGAGCCAGTCTTTTTGTATGTATGGGAGCCACCCGTATCCAGTACATCTCCCTCGACCAAACTGCCGCAGCCGATACATCCCATCTTGAGGAAAGGGCTTCACTCGCAATATCCCTCGTACCCTCCCGAGAGGGAAAAAAGAAAAAAAAACACAGTTCAAAGAACATTCGAACTGGACACACCTTTGCGCCGCCTGGTGCTGAAAGGGGTGGGTTCGACAAAGAATCCCTGGAATGTAGAGCCGCCTGGCCGAGGGACAGGCGTTTCGTTTCCAGAATTGGCACTTGAAACCTTCATCAACTCGTGCATTGCCGATAGGCTGCCTCGCCCTAATTCCACGATTAGCACCGCGTGATCTATTGATAGAAGGGAAGGCTTCTTGGACCGTTCCCCTACACTGCTCTCTCAGCTCGTGACCGTCAAACTACAATCTTCAAACACTTCTGAATTCTCATACTAGGTCGACTATTCCATTCACGTCAACCAGTGCGAATCTCGATGTCCTTTATCCACCTTTGTTCATACTTCACGACATGGATCTTATAGTTTCTCGTTCAACAAAGCCCGATTTCCGCAAACAATACCTAAAGAACACAGCCCCATTGCGTTGTGCTTATAATTGCTCGATTAATGATGTTTTAGGCTAGCTCCGAAACAATACAGAATTGCTGACTAGGGATTCGCTAGCTGACCGACTGAAGCACTTGGGCTTAGCCAAGTGATGTCCTCGATTATGTCGAGAGGCTGATTCATCCCGTCTCGCGCATATATTCCACCTCATCACCTCAAAACTGAACGCCAATTGACATCCTCAATGGGGCGAATCAGGTTCTCGCAATGAGATTCCGGCAGAGGTGTTCACCGACAGAGAAATGTATACGAAACCGTCTGGTCGCAAGATGTCATGGTGACTACCTTCCCCGAGCATCCCGCGCTACTTGATCAGGCGGAGACACAGGACGTTCCCAAGGAAGCGGGCATCCTGGCCTATGATCTACTTATGTATTTACACAGAACCAAAGGTCGTCATCGGACGGTCGGATGGCATTTTCCCTTGACTGCCTCAACTGGAAGTAACTTGCTCGGGACAGCCCCGTCACGTCCGGCTCAAAATAGCAGTCTCTTCAATATAGGCACGCCATCAATCCCGTCGCCTACCACATCATCAGGCAGCTTCCTAGAAGTATGTGTACATTAGTATAGAACCACTGTCTACGCATGGTGGCAGCCAGACGCAGGGAGAGGTTGTGTTTCGAAGTTTCAAAACACAGCGCAGTGGGGCGACTCGGATTAATATCTGGGCCGTGTCGGCGGGTTAACCGGCTCTGCCAACCGGGCATAGCTGCGGATGAAAGAGCGGCCGAAACCGAGTAGGAATAATCAATCAAGGGTAGAGACCAGAGCCCCTTCCGCGGCTTGGGAAGACAAGATAGAAGCAAGCAAATGGTTTCGTTTAACATTGAGATAAATCCGACAAAGTCCAAAAGCCTATACGCTGCTCCATTTGAGGTATTATGTTCTAGATTGTGAAGTCCTATTCCAGCTTGCGACATTACGTCATTGTCGATTACTGGCTCAATCTCAATCACGCAAGCAAGGGGCTGCTTCCGTCGACCCCAATGCTTCTTTGATCGTTCTCTTAATCAATTTTCTGAGTTGATCAAACTCAAGCTTATTTCTTCTTCCGATATCATCGACTATGCCGATATCGTTCACTTCAATCCTAAGGACCAACGACCTGGAGTCTAGATCGGCATTTTCATTTCCTGACTCGGATTCGCAATATGAATCTACGGCCTTCCTTGCTTCGTTCCAGCTTTCCTCATTCATGTCCAGAGATCCGGGTGTAAGCTGTGACGTTATGGTGTCGCGAAGTTCCTCACCCAAGCCTGCACCTGCGGGTCAAAGCTGGGTTTACACGAAAGTTCAGCAAGAGTACATAAGGGAAAAGGCATCGATAAAAATTGTAACATGGGTGGCGAGCAGGGTGAAAAAAAATTGGCATAGTCTCAAAACACATTCTTGTAAAACCACTATAATGCTCTATTAATATTATATTTTATCTCTAAATGTGGAGTGGTTTTGTAAAAGAGAATGTTGAAAGTATGCCATTTTTTTTTACCCTGCTTGGGTGGAGTGAACACATCTCACTAGGCAACATTTATCCCTTGCTGACGTCATCGTTGCCAGAATAAAAATAGACGAAGTGTGGGTCATAGATAACCCGAGCCAATCATTCTTACAGTAAAGTACTGAACCAGGTGCGCACGGACACAGAAACTTAGGCAGGCTCGAAGAAGTATCCTGTTGCAGCCAAATCTCCCCTGCCGAAAGCCCTTACTAGCTTGATGCAGGCCCTCTTATAGGGGGGTATTAAGTTTGCACCGCGGATGCTGAGCTCAGTATAGGTAGCTTCATGCGAGGGTATCTGAATCTGATCCGACCGATTTTGCTAGGAGATTCGGTTCGAATGTGGAAATCTCATCTGATCGTACAATGACGAACTTTGATTGGAAGCAGAGTGTCAGATTTAAGTGAGGGATACGTTGCTTTGCACTCGACCAACCCGATCGTGCGACATAGTCACTGGATACACCTTGTGACTGGCCTTCTCGGTTGCACGGATCTTTTTGTCCCCAGACTTTTCTGAAAACTTGGCACGAGAGAAAACAACAACACAAAGGCAGAGAGGCAGATGATTGGATAATCCGCAACAATAGTATGACTCACTCTCGCTGCTACAGCAGACGATCCCCGAACCGAGCGTATGTTGCCGGAAGCCTTAACCAGGGTTCTGGGCCATCGCTTGGAATGGTGAGTACCATTTTCAAAGCCTGTCAAGCTACATTTCTAATTTCTTTTCGACCTCGGGCACCTAGAGGTATTCATTGAGTCGCCTGCTAGAGGTTCTTTCTTACGCTGCGTGCGTCAATCAATTGAAGTTTGAGCGCCTGGTGGAGGAGACCAAGCCACGTCTTGTGGACGAGGCCAGACTACACATGGGTAAAATCGACAATATCAAAGATGGAATTGAGCGATTGACAAAGATTTTCGAGCCTCATGCAGCCGCTCAAGCACTACTCGCATCATCCAAAGAAAGGGAAGAGCAATTGATAATACCTAAACTGCCAATGACTAGACCGGGACCCCTGGAGACGCCCAAAATCCGAGTACTAGTGATCGACGGAGGTGGCATTCGTGGCCTGTCGTCGCTGTACATTTTGAAATCGCTCATGGAGCGCATCAATGAGCAAAGAGAAACGATGAATCTTCTTCCCACCAATAAACCATGTTTGATTTTCGATATGATAGGAGGTACAGGGACTGGAGGGTAAGCACCTTGCTAGCACCTCGTCTAAGCGGAGCGGGAAGGAAGAAGAGAAGAAGCAGCAAAAGCTAACCTCAATCTCCTTACCCCTTATCTTGCGCACTCTATCTAACCTTTGGAATTGAAATAATAGGCTTATTGCGATCATGCTTGGTCGTCTAAGAATGGAAATCGATGAATGTATCGCAGCCTACAAGAACATCATGAGTGGCTTGCCAGTGTTGCACGAAAGCATGCCTCCTTTGGATACCCATGGATTGGATAAAGCTCTAGATCAGGCGTTCGGGAGACCGGGAAATGAAAAGTTTATCGATAGTAAGGCTATGTGCGACGTGTGAGTGTGTTTTGTCTTTCACTCTGCTCCTCTATACGCATGTCAAAAAGGAGAACTTGCTTTCTCCCCAAAAAAGCCATTTTCAAAACATCGTACTATAAGACTGAACTGACTGTCATTCAAAAAAAAATTAGATTTGCCGAGATAGAATATACCAATGGGTATAAGGAGCGCCCGTCCACTTGGGCGAGGAAGCCGCCGGATAGTGTCAGAACTATCCAGCAGACTGCGCTGGCGACACTCGCCGTGCCCAGAATCTTTAAGCCGCTCTGGGAAGGCGTGCACGGCCGTTCACCCTCGCAGGGCAACTTAATTGAGGCGGCCCGAGATGCAATTCAAGATCGCTGGGAGGTGGGTGAGAACAACATTGGCCACTGGCTGGAAACGCAGCTCGGTTGCTTCGTCTCCATCGGCGCTGGTATTCAACCACAAATGCATTTCCGACGCGGCGGGCCCAAGATGCTCGCGGATATAATAGACAATATTGCAGAGTGGATTAAGGAGAGATATGCCCCTCTCAATGGCGTGGCGGCGAAACTTGGTGACCGTTACTTCCGCTTCGATCTCCCAGAGCCGACTTACTTAGACCTGGTGAACGAATGCGACGAGTCGATCAAGATCGCTACGGACACGAAATTGTATCTGGAAACGTGCCGCAATGACTTGAAACAATGCGTTTCCACACTTCTCCAAGATCCCATCCTTTTCCAGATAGGTACGCAGAGATATTCTCTTTTCCATTCCGCCCTAGTGGAACTCATAAAAGACGTCTCATATCCGCTGACAGAAGTCTAAAAGCAACTGAAATCGACCACGGCCAGGTTTACTGGAATCGCGGCAGCAACGGGGTGAAAAATCCAGATATGGCCATCCATCACTTCCAAAGAGCTAAGTCGCTTCTGCAGCAGATCAAGGTCTCGACTTTGGACTCGATCCTTCTGACTGTCAGCACCTATGTCTGCATTAGTATGACTTACAGTGTTGCTTTCGGGATTGAAATCCACCAGCAGTATGACGTTAACAAGGAGAACCTGGATGACTATGTCGAATTGGGCACGTTCTGGCTCAATAAAGCCGAGCGTACCGCTAAGTGTCTGCATAACTGGCCCTTGGAAAAGCGAAAGCAGCTCGAAAAAGTGACTGTGGTAGAGCTGTTCCTGGAGCGGGATAAACTGATGCGAGACGACGTACTGAAGATTGAAAGGTCGGAGACGAAGAGGGAGCGGCTTGAGGGCCTCCGACAAAAAACACAGAATCTGCTAACCAAAATCAGATTAACGGAAGATGACATTCTGGAAGAACGTCTAGAAAATTTGCGGACGAAGCTGGAAGCCGAGCTCGAACAGATATGCTTTGCTAGCTGGAACGACCAGCCTGGCTGTCACCAACTCCCTTTGAACGTCCGATCGTGCTTGATTGCATCACTTGCTGGGGTTATCCTGTCTATTGCTGTTTTTATTACTCTCTTTCTTGTCAAGATCAGCGCGCTGGGGATTTCAAAGAGTATTCCTGGGCTGGAAAGCATCCTTATAGCTATTTTGTGGATCACAATCTGGATTCCGCTGATTTTGGCTGCCATCACGTCACGTTTTTGATCCCACCGCTACTTTAGAAGATTGAATTCTTCGGAATTCAGCAGGGCGAACTGGGCTCGCTGCTAGGTGTAGCTATGGGGTTGCTTTTTGTTGTTGTACTTATGCGCCACCTTCCTCTCAACTATTGTCATATTGTGGGCAAGGTTACTATGCTCTTCAGGAGCCATTGATAGATAGCCGGAAGACTAAATCTTGAACCTGGAAAGCTCCAGTCTTTTTTGTATATGCACAGTGACTCCCTGAAGCTTCTGTCAACGCACAATAGGCATATTCCTATAAGAGTAATTATCGGGACGAGGTTAGCATCCTAGCCATAATGATTATTGGTTTCTCAAAGCTTTCCGATGACCTACATTCTGTAATTATAGGTGGGCCCATTAATGCCTTCCGCAAGGTGCCGCGTGTTCCTTAACCGGGTCCTCCATGACATCGAGTTTTCAACCACAAAACGTTCTCGCAACGTGGAAGTGGAATGGAAATGGAATGATACAAATTGGGCTCTTGAATCGCCGCAGGACGAGACCGTCAAACAACAAGAGTCCCTGAAGGACTGCTCTCAGCATGTCATGAAGGAATGGGTTGAGTCCCACCCGGCCGACACTACCCTGATTGTCAGAATGATCGTTGCAAAGGGTTCTCGACAAATGCACGTTTTCTGGAACACAAATATCCGAGGCTGGCATCAATGCAACCAAGATACTACGCTCACGATACCTCAAGCTACCATGGCCAGATTGCTAGATTGCCCTTCAGAATGCCAGATCATCAGGAAAGATGCCAAAGGCCAGGATAGTAGTACGGACAACGACAGCGACGAATATAATGGGGAGGATGACTATGTGAATAGTGACGAGGATGGGAGAGGAGAGACTGACTCATCTTTGAATGATTGAATGATGAACGAAGAGGGATATCAACAAGGTGCCTTCACTGAGTTGATTAACCAAAACGCCTCACCAAGTAGAATAGATCCTTCCTATACATCCCCTTTGAGTTTATGTGACATCTTGAACGCCTCAGCTCGATCCGTACTTTATCCGATTGGACTCGTGCTTATATATCATCTGAAGGATAGCCTCCGTTCGCACTATTGGGCGACTTCTACCCGCTATTTGCACAGCTTTGACAAGCCGATGGCGCTGATTCTTGTTAACGTAAGCCATGCATGTTGCCACGACATCCGACATACCTTAAGGGCATCTTTCCTTGAAAAGGCTTTCTCGCAATGATCGCAAGGATACGGTTTGACCGCAAGATTAATTCTCTTATGCCTTTTGAGATCATGGTTTCTGTTAAACGATTGTGGGCAGACATCGCATCGGAATGGGCGATCCTGTTGAGCTGAAGGCGCTCCACCGTCCTCAAAGCAATACCTCGCCTAGTCTTCTTTCAGCCTCAACCTTGTTCGGTGCAATCTTGGAAAGGAGATTCTTTGCGTACGCGGCGGCGGCCATCGCTGCGTAGCCCTGCCATCGCACATTCTAATGGGTATCTGAGTAGTCGCATATGCCGCGAATAACGAGGCAAGGGAAGTGGTTCATCAGCCCTGCAGCCTCCATCTCAAAGCATAGTACATCTTTCTTTGCTGATAGCTTATCGCGGAGCGAGGCGTTCTTCATGAGCTAGTTGGCAGAAGCAATAAGGCCATAGTGAATGGCAGGGTTGTCCTCATCGTCTGATCGTTCGGATCTAGTTATCAGATGTTCGGTGCCGCAAGCCGAGTGGCAGTCATCGTCATTGTTCCCTTGATGCGTCCAACGAGTTTGGTATAGCCTGTCGGTGGTAAAGTCTGGCCGACAATATTTGGTCCGCAGTCTCCGCTTCGTTTCGAGAACACTTTGAATAGCCATGTCGATAGTATGTCCGTCCGCCTCATATTCGGCCTTGAGGGCACTGATTGCATTCAACATGAAGAGCGGTGGTTGATTGAGATAGCCCGTGGTCCTGAACTCCGAGTTCTGGACTGTCATCCCATAGTCGTATTGGAGCACCCCGCCGTTGGCATAGCCAGGAGAGGCAACAACAATGTCGCCTAGGCGAATGTCATGCTTGGGACTCGGTGCCCCCCCGGCAATGCCCACCATAAGGCCGATTCTCACATTAGGGAAGCTGCGCACCATGTCCCGGGCGACAATAGCTGCAATGACGAGGCCATACTGCCAATGTGGCATTGCGGCAATGACAATGTTATGTTTACCAAGTCGTCCTAGTGTGTATGTATTGTTATCGTTGGCGGGGACATGATCGGGTTCGTCATGCTTCTCGTCGAGGAAGTTTTGAGCTGCGACAAGCTCCTCTCCGACGGCGCATATCCACCCAACTGTGTAGTCTGTCGGGTTTGGCATTATTCCGATGGGGGATCGATTCTAACAGGTTATCATTACTTCCAAGGTCTTTTTATAAGATCGGGTCTGGCAATAGACTTACTTTAGTGTATTGTGCATCCTGTGAATCTTGTACGAATTTTTGGTTTGGGCTATCAGTTCGGTGCTCTAGATCGCCATCTCGATCGGCTTCAGAATTGGAGGGTGTGTAAAATGTGATCACTTTTTTGGGCGTTGAACAACTCGATTAGAAATTGAGAACGAGACATTCCAAGACCCAGACGTAGCCCACTGCGATGGTGAAGGCGCCCTGGCGAGGGGGCTCATGCTTCGACCAGTGTGTAGGAGAGCTGAAAAAATGCCCTGCCACATTTGCATGTGTCTATTCGCCATTGGCTGGTGGTCTCCCAGGAAGTGCACTTCTCGTTCCCTGCAAGCCCTGCCACCAAGACACTGATACCACATGGGGGCAAATCACCGAAATGACCAGCCAATGACCAGGTCAAAGGTACACACCCTACATATCATGTGGCAGTGAAGGCGACTAAGCAACGCGAGCTCAGTAATTGGAAACAGACGGGCGCATTGCTTCGCCTGGATGTGGCGGATGCATTTTGATGCAGGCTACGAGATGCTCAGCAGAGGCTTTGGGAAAGGCCAAGATCGACAAGAACCATCCCAAACAATGCAAGAAGGACCGGTCTATAGTCGCTGGTGAGGGGAAGGCCTGTTATGACTCGTTACAAGAGCTATTCTGTAGCGGCAGAACATGTCTGTCCTTAGATATTGTTGTCGATAATAGTTAACATTTAGGGTGTGGCTGGGGACAGGGGGTGAAGTGTGCCTCTCAACCTACTCAGTACGCCTCATCGAACGATAAGGTGCTTCCGCTTTATCATGTACCGTATTCGACGCGACAATCGTGTTTGAGCAAATGGCAAGTACCTTTCAGGTAGAATCTTACCGTCTGCAATACGGATGTTGATCGAACTACTACAGGCGCGACGCGTTAATACCAAGACTTTACGCGTGCCCCGTATAATCAAGTCACAAATACGCGTAGGCTTTAAAGGACACGAATAAGAATTGAATCTGAAGATCATTATGTAACCTGCATGATATCCTCTGCGCTATGTTGTGCCGGTCCTTGCTAGTTCCCGCAGCGGGGCAGACTGTTAGGCTAGGTTGCCCTGGGAATTTGAGACAAATGTCGCGAGCACTGCCGCATAGGCCGCAGTGACCACCATCATCTCCAAGTTCGAGACCTTGAATAGTACCGTTACAAGAGGCGCAAAGGCTAATATTAAAATTGAAATGACAATCGTCTGAGTGTTCCTCGCTTGGTATGGCAGTAATGCCAGTGGGATAATGATAAAGACGCTGATCATGGCTACGGCAATAGCACGCCCGATGACGCCTGCTATAGCGATTGTGTTCTGATAAGACCACCGCGTACGTACCGGCGTTGACCTGGCCACTTCCGGGTTCTCTTGCTGGTCTCTCGATAGTTGCCAATATCGAAAGGCGCGCAAGTGTTTATGTAGCCGGCGTTGGAATGGATCTGTGCGGGTCCGAATGCCGAGATCCGTTCTCACCAGTCGCGTATTATATTTCTCATAGAGACTGAGATCGGATCGCATGCTGGACTGTTTCTCATCGTCCAGGAGCGAAAACGTTTCCATAGCCATGACCTGGTTAAAAACGACAAGCGCGTCGTCTGGTATCCTGTTTAGTAAATGCTCTATAATACAACTGATCGGATCTAATACGGACCATATTCTTTAAGCAGACCTCATAGTCGAAAAATAGTCTCTTGCGTGATTGACTCTTCTATCGGTGGGACAGCCTTATCCTTTATACTGTGTTGTAGGCCTAGTCGATTTGGGGATGAAGGGTCACGGTCTAGGGTAAGACCGGCCTGATAGATGACATGGTCCAACTCGGCGATCTCGTCTTCGAGAAAGCGGAGATTGAAAAGATGGGTGGTCTTGAACCTGCGAAACCCATGAAGAGTGAGGTTGCTGCTTTCCGTAGCATTTTGCCAGTGTTTTGTGAACTTCTCTTCCATGGAGTTGAGATAATGCGCCGAAGCGTTATGTGGTCCAAAACCAAGATTGAATGGTAGAACTTGTACACGAGCCGTTCTTCGCAAACGTATAAATCGCTGGCGATGTTATATATACTGAAATTGCACACTCGAGCTATTTGTTATACTGGGCTGAATATAGCGGCTATAGTCATACGGCGCACCGAAACATAAGTCCTGCAGTAGAAGAGGATTTACACTTCTTTTTATTTGTTGCTGTTAATTGACTTCGAATGCAGTCACTAAAAGAGTTTTTACAAGGCTCCCTGAGAAGCAGGCTCTGGTGCCATGAACCCCACGCTACGATGTTGCGATCCCAGGCCAGGTAAAGCGTGACAGCGGGAGCATAGCCACTCCACAGGGTTCGCACTACCACCCCCACCACGGAACGGATCACCTTCGCACTCTTTGTTTGGAAAAAATTAGTGTCAACCAGTTAATAGTATGAGGCGGCTTCTCACGATAAAGGTGTGGCCGGCTATCTATTTATAGAAATTCCTTTTGAATCTCGAATAGATAGAGCCATCTGCAGCAAGTGTTGCTGTTGATGCCTTGCTGCGTTATACATGAGATTGGAGTAGAGTTGACTGATTCTAGTTACGCGCGGAGTACTCCCAGCATTCCACGGAGTTGCAGCAGACACAGACGAAGAATCGGAGTTGAAAGCTGGGAATATGTTTGACTCAACTGCCGTCCATCAGAAACAACAACCCTCTAGAGACGCTCTTAAACTTCACAAGGGCTTTTCGTTTAAGCCGCTGCTATTTAGAGGATACCGTCTAGCTGCTTGAATGCCCGTCAACGATACTATGTCAGATCAGATAATCTCACGCCCGGCTTACTGGACGGACCAATTTACTGCCTCGACAAATCTGAGACATATTTTATTACTTTGTCAGATGATGTCTCTGCTCTTTGCCACCCTTTAGCAAACATACCAAAAAAGAAATTATATAAAGTGAATCATTTATTGGTTTTACGTTCGTTTAGTTTGTTAAACCCTTTTCTCTGATCTCAAGCACCAAACTCCCGCCTCAAAAGACGATGTTACGGCATAAAGTAGATACGGCACCACAATCGCCGGCGTCGAGCAGCCTCCTGTGCCAGGATGGTATGAGAACCAGTGAGGGTCTACCACCACAATCTTCAAACTTGTCCCAATCATCTATCGAGCATGAAAACCAATCACAGAGACAAACGGAGAGTACGGGCAAAATGATCAATATTCTGACACAGAACCACCGAAATACCCAAAACCGCCTATCAGCGCTGCCCTCCAAGATACGATAAACCATACTACCATGGTACACAGGTCAGGCGTTGTCCCCGAGAGCCGCAGCTCTGCAATAGACGGACGCCAGCCCCGCGAACCTCACCCAAGAACAAAAGCAGGTCATCGATCTGATCAGAGACAAGAAGAATGTGTTCTTCACAGGCCCGGCCGGGACTGGAAAGTCTGTCCTGTTGCGAGCGATCATCTCGGAGCTTCGAACAGCGTGGGCTCACGATCCCAAGCGCTTGAGCGTGACGGCATCAACAGGCTTGGCAGCCTGCGGCATCGGTGGCCAAACCCTTCACAGTTTCGCTGGAGTTGGCCTGGGTGACAAGGATGTACCGACGTTAGTGGCCAACATTGGCCGGAACGCCCGATCTTTGAAGAGATGGACGACGATAAAGGTGCTCGTCGTTGACGAAATCCCCATGGTTAGCGGTAGCTTTTTCAGCAAGTTTGCGGAGATAGCCTGTCTGGTCCGAAGGAACAACCGGCCGTTTGGTGGTATCCAACTAGTTATGACGGGTGACTTTTTCCAATTACCACCCGTCCCAGACAAAAACCAGGCACAAGTCCAATTCGCGTTTGAAACGGCAGCTTGGTCCAGATCTATTGATAACTCAATTATCCTGACGCAAATTTTCCGTTACCGAGATCCCGGTATGATTATACTGCTGTAGTATTATCGTTTAGGCTTGCAATTGTTGACTAGTGACAGAATTTGCCAGCATGCTAAACGAGATGCGCGTGGGCAATTTGAGTAACTATAGCATCCAGCTATTAAAAGAGCTTAAGAGACCATTGAATATGAACGATGGCATCGATGTAACCGAACTGTAAGAGTCTTAAGGCAACAGAGAGAAGCGGTGCAGTAGCTAATGGTTCATAGGTTCCCTACTCGACGTGAGGTAGAGCAAGCGAACAAACTGCGGCTTGAGATACTTCCCGGGGACTTGCACCATTTCGAAGCATTTGAGATGGGGAATCCAAAGCTACGGGGCTTCCTTCTGGCGAATTTGCTGGCGCCTAAAGCTATTGATCTGAAGATAGGGGCCCAAGTCATGCTGATCCGGAAGATTGACGAAAGCCTGGTCAACGGCTCTACTGGAAAAGTGATCGACTTCATGTCGAAGCGCGCCTATAAGGCTCGAGGAGCGGGCTACGAATCAACCGAGCTAGGGGACCAAACAAAGACTCTCCTTGGAGGGTCTCGTGAGCCCAGTGAGGACGAACACAAAGCCCAAGGTCAGGAGCTGCAGAGAGTCAGGGTTGACCTAGGCAGAGCCTTTGAAAACGGCCAGGCATACGTCGCACTCAGTAGAGCGGTCAGCCAAGAAGGCCTCCAGGTGTTGAATTTCAACCCTGGCAAAGTCATAGCCCATCCCCGGGTGGTTGAGTTCTACAGCAGGCTATCGCACGCAAGCCAGTACATCTCATCAAGCGTAGCTACGAGCGGTCCAATAGCACCTCTCGATAGTGAAGACACGAAACCGGCCAACATCAAAAGCATGCTTGCGCCTAGACAAGATACACATCCCGATTCTGAAGATTCGAGTCAACGGCAATGGCCGCCCCAGGGAGTTATACACCATTTAGGAACGATAGGTCCGGGAGAAAGTGATATCCCTGCCGCAATGGAGGTATCGGATGTGGCCGTTGGAGACAACCAAAAGGACGACGAGATGGAAGGTGTGACTCCGCCTTCTGCCACCCCGCAGACAGACTACATTGATGAGGAAGAACAGCACGAAGTGGATGAGATTCTTGAACGTTGGGGCAGGAATCTCTTCTTGCTCAAGTGGTCGGAAGATGGAAGTGTTTGGTGGGTTCCTCGGACATACATCAACTCCGATTTGGTAAAGAGCTTCGAGAACACGTACGCTGGGTTTCGTCTTGGTGTACAAAAGGTATTATCAGCCCGCAGGCGACACGGAAAGACCGAGTACCGTATTCGATGGGTAGGGCGTCCGGAATGTGAGGATTCGTGGGTGCAAGCGAAGCTCATGGGTACAGAGTTGATCAGAAGTTATAGATTGGACAAGACGGCAACCAGAAGACAGAGAAAACGGCACGCTAAATAGATTAATAGGGCGGATTGCTATGTAGAATAAGATGCAAATTGGATTTATCTTCCAAGCCGTGCTGAATTCTTAGATAACATAGTTTAGAATTCTATATCGTCACGTCCTTTTGCTCGAAGATCCAATAAA